>JAYDZG010000002.1:20699137-20717577 GCA_034509265.1 Microcambeva bendego
ACTACTCCACTATCATTGCTGAAATACTTCATGGATCGATGATCCATCAAGTGACCGAGAGTCGGCTGTGACTAATCTGATAATGATCATAGTTCACCTCATTTCCATGTTTCACTTTTGATATTTGTATTATGATCTGCTTTTAACAGACGGACTTGTTCCAAAACATCAAGTTTATACAAAAATAAATATTCGTGGCTGTTTTTCTACTGTAACATTGAAGAAGCTGAATGGGTACCTGTGCTTTCATTTTAAAAAACGACAAATTTAATGACGTAGCATAGGATCTCTGAGAGGATTCGCAAAACATCAGTGTGATTGTTGATTTTTTTGTTATTTCAGTCTAAGGAGCATTTGTGACATCAGGTGCTCCTTGTGACTGGAAGTCCTGGCTCGCAAAAATGCTTAATGGGGTTGTGTGCCTGGGAGTTTCTTCACACCAAACTTGTAAAACCAAGTTTGCTTACGGTCACTGGAACAGAAAATGGAACTTCAGTATATCAGTGCATATAATCGAGAAATGCCAGACGTATAAATGTATATCTTGCACAAATGCAACTATTTTGTTTTGATCCTATCTGGCCAGTAAAATATCCATTATATCCATTATATTAATTTCCCTCGTGAATCACAATATACTTGCTGCTTTTTAATCATCTAAGATTTATTTCAGCTATTATCTTTCTAGAAATAGCCTGCAGTGCATTGTGTTCCCTCTTATTCCCTCACGTTAAAGGTAGCAGGCTTGATTAATGAAGATGTTATCACATCAATATGCCTCTAATCATGTCCTCTAATTTCTTAGAAATGTCTAGGCTACCATTCCTGTTGCCGAATAATATTTTTGCAAACATTCAGATTAAGGACCATTCATTATGCTGAACGTTCTAGATTGAGATTTACTTTATTTGATTTTTTTTTGGTTCCCTTAAGAGCACATGAAATTACAGATGAAAACAGTTGATAGGAATTTATATCAAACTTGCACTGAAACATTTGCCAGTATTTTGTAAGCTGTTTCTGCCTTATTGAACATTATTAAACTGTCATTTGTACATTGTACATATAATAACTTTTTTGTCAAACAAGAAAATAAAATAAACATGCAGAGTGTTAATGCATTAGTAATCTGGTAAAATAATGACTCAAGTAAAAATTGAAGTGTGCATATTTCTACTCAAATTGAAGAATAAAAGTATATCACCATAAGTAAAACATAATTCAGTTAAAATGAAGTTGGATGTTATTGTTAACAGTGAGTTAATCGGTGACTTACTCGATGTGGTAATCGGTTAGTAAACCTGTGAGTCTTCGATGAGCATGTCGGTGAGTAAATTACTTAGTGTTGGAATTCATTGAATCCTGATGAGCAATTTGACTTAAAGCTCGTTTATTCCCATCCGATTAAGACGGTGATGGAAACTTCAGCTCTCTAGCATCATTTAAAACTCCTGTAATACTTACTTTAACCAAACACTGTGAAGTCGTAAAGTGAGTAAATCGATAAATTGATGAGAGCATACTTGGCAGTATCGGGGACCGGAAGTAAGTGTTAAGGTTTAGGCTTAGCGTAATATATAATAAAAAACAGAATACATAAATGAAAGGCGAAACAGCATCTTTGAGCATGATGACAGTCATAAAATATTGCATGCACGACATAATATACGTTATAGTCGACTACGAGCGACCTCACCCGCACTACCGTGTGGTAGGCCACGGCCACCGTTCCCCTGGTACTGCAAGAATGCCATTCTTGAGTTGGCTAACTTTAAGGAACAGCAATGATGCTTAATTCTTAATAATCCCAAAGAGTCAGAAAAGACAAAAATCCCAAGAAAAAAAATCCCATTACTCTGTATAACCTGAAAGCTCAGATCATCATGATTTTATGCTGGTATATTGGTCTGGCATTGGTCTCCAGAACACCAACATAGCATATGCTTATAGGTCATGTTGGTCTGTGCTTTTTACATTCATTTTACTTTAAATTAATTGTACCATGAAAAGTACATTTAATTAAAAGGCATTTTTCATATAGAGGGTATCAGTCTTTAATCAAATGTTACATTTTCAGCATTGACATATCCTGGGGTGGTGGGGGCCAGAGTATATCTAGAGAATATATTTTCTTGAAAAAAAAAAAAAACAATGATCTTGGTGTTCCTGCCCAGTCATACCTGAAACACACCTGAATGTTTTCTTGTGCTGATTAATCAAATGTTGCCTGCAATCACTGTTTGTGGTTTCACAAACTGGAACAAACCGGAACATCCAGTTCGTTATGAAAAAAGGAACAATGAACTAAAAACAAATGTAAATGTAAATAAGTTCATTTTTAATTGATACTTTTAACACAGTTTCGAATCATGTGGAAACATTTTTTCACTGTAAAGCAGACGTATGTGTGCCATCTTATGCTTACCAACAACTGTTTGTTTTTTATTAGTATTTCAACGTTTTACACTCTTGACCACAGTCCTTACAGGAACACTGTATGTGTTCATTGCACAAGTTTCATCAGCACACAAGTTTATGTCAACACACTAATGAACATTTTTTTTTATCTCCAACTCAATTAACTTGCTTGTTTTTGAACTGTGGAAGGAAATCTGAGCGCCTCGAGTAAACCCATGCAGACTTTTGGAGAATATGCAAACAACATACAGAAAGGACCCAGACCTCCCCATCTGGGTATCAAACCCAGGAGCTTCTTGCTGTGAGGTGACAGTTTCACCCACTAAGCCGCCTGAATATGGGAGTGCCAACAGGCACGCAGTACAAAGCTACCAACTTTACCAAAGCTGGGTAACTGCATAGACATAATTCAGTGTCTGGAGATGTCCTAAATCTGAAAAAAATGTTGTGCTGTGTTTTCGGGAGACAGAAAACACTGGGTATAACCTTGACAAGAATTAGGCAGTTGAAGAAATGTATGAAATGTATATCTGTTTTTGTTTATACAACTATAATAATAATAAAAAAGGAAGTCTTCTTTTAAAGACACATTTTAACCAGTCTTGTGTGAATGGTCTGCACAGAGCTCCCATATTAGCCACTTTTAAGTACAACAGTTGCTAGCCAGATTTTTTGTCCAACGAATAAAAAACTGTATGACCTTGACCAGGATAAAGCAGTGGATGAAATGTATATATGGAAATGTTTATATGACAATAGAGTCAGTCTATCCTTGAAGAAAAGTTTGTGTTAATGGTCTGCACAGAGCTGATTTCAGCCACATTAACCACATTTTAAGTAATATAACATTATTTGCTAGCCTGACTTTTTGGTCGCCACACTGGAGACCTTGACCAGGATAAAGCTGTTGATGAATATGTTTTACATGGTTGTGAAGCAAGATTTGAATAAATTTAGCTACACGAACAGCCTTTGAAGAACATCATTTCTGGGTCAGACGTTTCCATCCATTGTCCAAGATTGACCCAACAAATGATGGACTCAGATTCTATCAGACACAGAATCGTATGCAACGTTAAAAGGTTGTAAAAGGCGGATTGATTTATGGTAAGAATGGATTTGGAATGGGAATTAGCTAATGGCTAGGAATCTTCAAACTTTTAGCCGTTTTGTTGAAGCCTGAGAGTGTATGAATCATCGTGACCGGTAGGGGGCATTCGTGCCTTGACGTTGGTACTGAACTCGTCCCTCCCAGTCCAGTTCCACTACATGTCTAACCGAAGGAACTAGAGTGACTGGATCTAGTCCGGGCTGCTCCGTCTCTCCACAGCTAACCCAACAAAAAGCGAAAGTGAACATGCCGGAGTGAGGGTGAATATCAGATAAAGATGGTATTCGAGTCGCTGGTGGTGGACGTACTGAACAGGTTTCTGGGGGATTATGTGGTCAACCTCGACTGCTCCCAACTGAAGCTGGGAATATGGGGAGGTAAAACTCCGCACAGCACACTGTCACTTACTCCGCAACACCTTTCACACACGCACATCTGGTTAAATTATTAATAAAGCTAATAATGACTCTATGCATAGTTAGCTTATTGGCTAATTGCGTGTCAGGTTTGCACATAACCTTACATTTACATGCATAGTACAGGTATAGACGTTAGCTAGCTAGCTAGGAGCTCTGGTTGTGTTTCAAATCTGTCCGTGCGCCATGCCTGATTAACACTAGGTAGCGTGCGAGAAAAGGGTTTGCACGCAATACCTAGGGCACTTCGTATTAGTTGTGTTGGTATTTGAATGGCGGTCTGGTTTTGACACATGGGCTTGTTCCAAAACGTGTCAAATGTGTGCAAAACTAAACATTTGTGTCTGTTTTGGCACTGTTTAAGATTAAACTATATTTTAAATACAGCTGCTGCGTTAAGGAAGGCCCTGCTTTCATTTACGGTGCATTTTGGAACGTGAGTAATACCTGAGAGCTCCTTTGTTTAAGAGCAGTGTTTTCTTTTGTAAACCCAAAACGTCGAAGCTGTGCAAAAACTATTTGACTACTTGACCAAACAAGTTAAGCAAATTCTAAAAAACTTTCCTCGACACTAGCCATCTGACCATAACCCAGTACACCAATAATGGGGTCACTTGAATGCAGATAAAGCCGAGCATTCAATAACACAACAAGGATCTTTGGACTAGTGTGTGTCTTTACATCCATACACCATCGAGTCATATTATTATGACTCCCTAGCTTATGTAAAGAGTATCCGGGAAGCGGCAAATTTATCTGGAGCCGTGCTGACTGCCATGCATCTCAGAGCTGCTGGAGGGGGTGTGGGGGAGGATCCACTGAGAGAACACAAGCATCGAGGTGGTCCCACAGATGCTCAATTGGATTCAAGACTGGGGAATTAGGATCCCAGTCTTGCTCATGCTCTTCCAACCAGTGTCTGACATTTCCATTCATGTGACATGCAGCATTGTCCTTCTGGAAGATCCCAGGCCCGGGAAAGAAAATCAGGATGTATAGATAGATAGATAGATAGATAGATAGATAGATAGATACTTTATTGATCCCCGAGGGGAAATTCTTGATATAGGTATTGATATTGGTATAGGTGTAGGGGATCTGCAAGGATGGAGCAGAGAGTGCGATCTACACCTTATATATACACCAGTTTATCTCAGAAAACGTGTCTTCCTTCATGAACAGTTGTAAAAAGAAGGGGGTGGTCATAATAATGTGACTTGACAACGTCAACTCTCAAACATTTGTACATGATAATCTGGGAGGTGTAGGATTTATAAGGAACAATCAGTTTTGCTTCTGTTTGCTATAGTTGGAATGACGGCGGTGATCAGATTTTTATCAGGCTGTTTCAAGTAAAATATTTATCTGTAGATCCAGACAGTGTTGCAGAAGATTTTTACTAAAACCATACCATGTTGTTCTAGCGGAATAAATCTTCCCTTGTGAACTTGTAAAGCTGAAAATTCATATTAATGAATAATTCCTATTAACGTTAAGTCTCACTAATCTTCCCACATTTGACAAGATTTTACAGGGTTGTGTAAATCCGATCCATGCCACCACTGAGATCTCAACAGAGGTGGCAGAAGTACACAAGTTTTGTACTTAAGTACATGTACTAGTAAACTGGTAAAATAATTACTAATAATTAAGTTAAATTTGAAGTACACAAACATTTTTTTTTGCTTAAAGTTGAACTTACTGAGTAGAAGTATTAAAGTACATGACAGTAAATATACTTTGAGTAAAAAAGTAATTTACTTTTTTAACATTGAGGTACACAAGCACCGTTATCACATAAATATTAAAATATAGAAAAAAAATTAATTGGTACAGCACAAAATACTCACTCACAGTGGAAAAGATTTGCCGCTAGTGTTTTTCTACTAAAGAGTCACTAGAGGTTTGGCAAGTTTGGTCCTTGGAAACACCAGTATAAACTACCAAGTGAATGTTGGAGTTACAGTTTGATAGCCAGGTGTAGCAGCCAATGGAAATATCTGCTTTCTTGTCAAAAGCCTGTACAGAGATTGGGAATAATAGAGATCAGTGTGTGAGGCTCTGTAGCAGTTGGCTACTACATGTGTCGGACATGGTGTGAGGTAGAGGATCTAATACTGGCCAAAATCTGGGGTATGACCACATTATAAGAAAAAGGAGGAAAAAAATCTTTAAAACTTTCATGTGACAGGAAGTGGATTTGTGTTGAGGTCAGAGCAATTACAACATTATAAATAGGGTCATTGGGAAAATAAGATTAAGAACTCCTGCTTTAACTAAGCTGCTAGTAGTACTGTACAATTGTTCCCGAACACGAACAATATCTTTGGCAAATATTAAACCTACACATTGCAATCCATGACTTTTTCATTGTGTCCAAGACCTTGTTCTTCATCTCACAAGTTCCCATAAGGGATTTGGGAATCCAGTATTCAGCCAAGAATAAAATGACTCAATGAACCGAACTGGCATCTCTGACTGGTGACCCAGTGCTTGTATTTCTGACCTGTGTGAAGAGGTTAGGAAGAGTAAGAAGTGGCTTTGTCAAATTTTATAGATCAGCCAAGGTTTGAAGTGGGTCATGTGACAAAATATATCACAGGGTTTAAAGATGTCTCACAGAGAATGAATAACGTTCCAACATGTTGTCTTTCTCCTGAACATCTGTTCAGTTCAGTTCATTTTCTTGAACCCCTTATCCTAATTAGGGTCGGGGAGGGGTGGCACAAGGTAACACCCTGGATGGGGCGCCAGTCCATCGCAGGTACCTACAGGACTATTCAGTGTCTCCAGTTGACCTGGTATCTTGTCTTTGAACTGTGGGAGGAAACCGGAGGAACACAGGGGACACAGGGAGAACATGCAAACTCCACACAGAAAGGACCTAGATCGCCTCACCCGGGGATCGAACCCAGGACCTTCTCGCTGTGAGGCGACAGTGCTACCCACAAAGCCACCGTGCCGCCCCTAGATTTGTATACTGTTGTAAACTGCTTATTTTGGTCAAACACTTACCCACAAACTGTAAATCCAGAGAAACTTAAATTTTGAAGTGCTCTCTTATTTTATTTTCTAAGACGATTAGAATTTTATTATAATGCTCTGCATTTTGCTTGCATTGATGAATGATTCACAAGATTCACGTCGTTGAGTAATAGCTAATTTAGTATCTCCAGTTCACCTCACTTGAGTGTCTTTGGACATATAAGGAGACCGTGCCAACTGTACTGAAAGGACCCTGATTGGACACCTGGGAATCAATCCCGAGACCTTCTTGCTATAAAGCTGATTACAACACACCAGTGAACTCTTCGATGAACTAACCCCTGCTGTCTCAGTTATCAGCCATACAAGTTACAATGACTGTCACTTTCAGTACTGTGACAGTTTATTATCGAGGGTTAGGGGTCTCGCTCATGGGCCCAACCGTGGCAACTTGGCAGTGATAGGGCCTGAACCAGCAACTCTTTGATAAGCAGTCCAGTACCTTAACGGCTAGGCTACAACTGCTCACCACCACAAAATAAACAATTATCTGACCAGCTAACACTGCTAGACTAAGAAATCAAACCCAGACCAGATGAACACCGTGCCACCTGAGTGGCATAGAACTTGCACAACGTTAATTCAACCACACTCTTAATTTGTCCTCCCGTCATCTCTCATTTCAAATTGCGCAAGGCGGTTCTGTCAGGGGTAAATAAACACAGTTTTATGTCTCAGCCTGAACAATGTAGTCATTTCAGACGTGATCCTTTCTCATGTTTCATCAGTCTGCAAACAAGATATGTTTGAGCAACACCAGGGTCACTGTTTGCACTTCAATAAGACGTTATAAAGAAAGCAAACATTTACTGGAGCACTATTGTAACTAAGACACGACTTACAGGATCACTGGATTAGGCTTCCTGCTTTGGCCCTGTGTTTTTATCACATGGTTCTGTTTATAGAAGTGTCGTGTAGATAAAAGAGTTTTAACTTTCTGTGGCAGGATTTCTTTCAATTTCTTTAATGCTTATGTCTGGACGGGCTCCAGGGCCTTTCAGCGAGCGCATTGATCTGTAGTCTGTGCCGGGAGAGCTGTGGTAAATTTCTGTTCATGATTATGTATTGTGTAAAAGAGGAGGGCTTATGTGGTACTTAGATTGCACATTCATGATATTGTAATATATTTTTTTCACTGTGCGCACAGGCCTTGATCTGGTTAATCAGGGAGCCGGATCACCACACGCCCCCACTCCATTTCTAATTTTCAGCCTGCCGTCTGGAGAGTCATGCTATGCTCAATGTGATTTTTCTCCAAGAATCCAAACGAATCAGTTCACTTGGGTGATTCTTTTCAGATGAATCGATATTCTTTTTAAACAGCAGGCAGCGCTGGCGTTTTTTTTAACACAAAAGATGAATCCTTTGGCATAGTTTGCAACTACCTCAGAAATAAAAGGACATCGATTGTTTAGATAATTAAAAGATACTTACATAAGATATTTATTTTCCTTACTTTTTTTCAAATAAGAAATAGTAAAAGGAAATTTTGTTTGTTAATAACAAATAAAAAAAACCTTTGTGAACAGAGATACTGGATTCATCTTTTGTATACCAGTGCTCCCTACTGTTTAAAGTGAATATTGATTCATCTTAAAAGAATCACCCAGGTGAATCGATTCATATCGATTCGTGCTGAATCGTTACATCTCTACAAAAAGTTAAAATCAGATGGAAAATGGACTGAAATATAAAGACAAGGGGAAATAAACGTAACGTACCTTCTGCCATTAAATAGCACATATTTGCTAAACATTGCATTAAAACCAAATTATTAAAATCAGATGGTGCTAAGTTTGAACTATGAGCTCTCTCAGACATGTGATTACTCCTCCTCTCCACCTTATAAAAGCACAGAAACTTTCTCCTTTAATACGCCGAGGTTTGTTTTCTATAGGAATGTATTTGTACTTAAAAAAACATGTGCAAATAATCTTTGCAACTCTGAATCTTTTCTATGCCGTAAATATATGTTTTATTCTTTTGTAGGTGATGCAGTCCTTCGAAATTTGGAAATAAAGGAGAATGCTTTGGTGAGCTTTAACAGAGTCTATTATCATTCTTGGTTTTTATATAGTAAACTTTTTGTATGCTTTTATTACACCTAAAATATGTTGACACCGCACCAAGAGAAAGTCCTTAAACTCTTAGTGCTATTATCATTCTTATTTTTTATATAGTAAACTTTTTATATGCTTTTATTACACCTAAAATATGTTGACACGGCACCAAGAGAAAGTCCTTAAACTAGTACTTGGGGAATAAATAAAGATTCAGATTCGTAATGCGCTGTATCGTGTCATGTTTAGTGAAAGCAGACTATCTGCCCGTCTCGTCTGTGCTGCTCTATTTAAATGCCTGCAAATGAAAATGTATGTAAATGTTTTGATTTAAAAATCCTTTCTGCTTTTTCTCCATAGAGTCAGCTGGACATCCCCTTCAAAGTGAAAGCCGGTCACATAGGTGAGTCAAGCGATGATTTGAGTTTGAATTTTGTGCACCATATTTGCATTGAAAAGAAATCCTGCATTTGTCATATTTACACATGTACAGAACAAGAAAATACTTTCTCCACATATCACAGGGAGGGTCAGAGTGCAGGGTCATACTGGAGCCGAGAGGGTTAAGGGCCTTGCATGACAAACCTAGGATTCAATCTCAGCATTTTGATTGGTAGTCCAAAGCTCTACACATTAAGCCATCCCTGTTCCACTTGACACATTCATAATTACAGTCATTAGACTCTTATAATACGCCACTTGAATTTATATTTGGTTTATTTATTAGGATTTTAACGCAACATATTACACTTAGGGCAGGTAATTACTGATTAATGTCCTGGACAGTTTAGTACCTTTAGTATTTTTAGACCAGCATCTTGTTTGCTGATTTTACATTTACGTTTTCGACATTTGGGAGACGCTCATATCCAGAGCGATTTACAAAAGTGCTTCCTTATAAAATATAAAAATACTTTAGTTAAAGTAAGTACAGTTATATTGTGATATATAATTATATTTATTTTTTAATATAAAAGAATTAATAATATTTCGTAATAAAGGGTAAGTGAGTCTGTTTAAGTGTTTGGTAAAGAGTGAATGCAGGGTCTGAAGAGACATCACTTAGTGCTTTATGTGTTTTATGTTTGTGTTCTTCAGGTCGGCTAGAACTGAAGATCCCTTGGAAGAATCTGTACACTCAGTCTGTGGAGGCCACGCTCGACGAAGTCTACTTACTCATCGTCCCCACTGCCAGTAAGAACTGCTAATCAATTCCATCTATTTATATTTAACATGACCGTTCTTTGTCTTCAGTGGCTTATTACCTGAAATTCAATCTTTACTTCTATTTACTAGAGAATCCTAAATTCATACGATTTATAGTCCAGCAAATAATACTCTCCCTGATTTATTTTGGGACTTTTCTATTGATTTAAATCTGGCAGCTATGAGTTAAGTGAACTATTGCACGTCCAGTAATGGAGAAATAAAGATCCGTGTTTGTTTTTGGTCTTTTATCGGACCAACAGTGGTAGGAAATACCAAGCATCATCTAATAGTGTGTTTCACGTCTGTCAGGTATAAAGTATGATGCTGAAAAGGAGGAGAAGCAGCTACAGGAGGCTCGTCAGAGAGAGCTTCAGAGGATCGAGGAGACCAAACAGAAAGCAGCCGAACAAGGTGCAGTATGAAGGACTGGAAATGCATTCTTCTGGATTAGTGATTGGGCACTTTTCATGTAAAGTTTTGATGTGTCCATGCAGAGAATCCAAAAACTGCAAAACAGGACACATTTGTGGAGAAGTTGGTCACTCAGGTGATCAAAAACCTTCAAGTTAAAATCTCCAATATTCATATTCGCTACGAGGATGCTGTAAGTAATAACATTTACTTTTAAAGAGTGAGGTTGTAGAATTTCTTGTTGATTTAAAAGTAATTTAATGTTTTGTTTGATTTTTTTTCTCACAGGTCACCAACCCCAGCGTTCCTCTGTCATTCGGAGTCTCCCTACAGAACCTAAGTCTTCAGGTAATCTACACGGTTCACAAAACAGATGTTAAGTATTGTCCCAGATAGGAAAAAGTCTGTCAAAAGTAGAGAAAGAAAAAGTTTCCCGTCATTTGCTTGGCTGACCTGATTACATTTTATAAATTTAAATTTACTGAATGATAACTAGAACAGTTATAGTTTAAAAACAGGTGAAATAGTAACAAGGGATGGATTTGAAAGAAGGATCAGTGAAGAGTTCTCATTTCTTTTTTTTATGATTCAAATTTTATTGATTTTCTCCCTCTTCCAATTACAAAGTAAAACATTTCTGCAGATACATCAGATAAATGAAAAATATATAATAATATCTTAAATAAAAAAATTATTTACAAGTGGAACTGAATGAAAGAACATTTTATTCATTAGATGCATGACTCTTAACAATTGCACCTGAATACTCTGACATTTGTATTCATTATATATATGTTTAACCTACTACAAACCTACAAATAAATAAAACTCAACACACACACACATTATTAATGCCATTCTCCACAGAAGATTCTAGAACTCCTCACTACATATAATGTTTAAACACGTGGTTGACTTCTATAAAGGAACATTTCTTAAGCAAGGTTAAATCATTCAGATTCGTTTTTTCTCTTTAGTACATAATAATGATAAAAGGTTTAGGGAATTCTGAGAAAATCAATGTGTTCAGGGTGAGGCCGGAAACCTCTATTAAGGATACATGGCCTTTGAGCTTTCAAATGACATGTCAGGATAAAATATTATAAACGAGCCTAGAGCACCAGAGAACAGTGAAAAAGTGTCCTGTATTAGTGGAGCGGAGTGGATATTAAGACTTCTCTGGCATAGACAAAAAGGACCAAAAGTGTAACTTTATGCTTTGGACACTTTACACTGGTCACTTTATATTTTTCTATTGTTTCTATTTTTATATTCTATTTGGTACAGTTAAATTAATTTTATTTCAACTGCCAGTTGTACCATGTATGACTACATATGTGACAAATAAAACTTGAAAAAACACCATAGGGGACCACTTCAAATTTTAATCTTCTCTAGTTTCACAATTTTAGCATGTGAGCAGCATTGTTTTAGTCTAAAAACAAGTCTAAGAATTTGAAGAGAATAAAATAACACTGCCCATTTCAGTTGAACACACCCTGAAATTTGTAAACTGGATAATATTGAAGTGGTCTCTTATTTTTAACTGGAATGTTTGTTGCATATAAGTTACCATTGACGTAAATGGCTTCAAAGACACCGAGAGCGAGTGCTTCAGTGGCCTGCCTGTAGTGTACTAACCAGAAGTCATCCTTTGATTGTACAAGCAACAGAATACAAAGGGGAATTGAGTATCCCAAAAATTGACGCAGTGGGGGAATCTGACTTCCGTATCTGTATCCGGTGACTTTAAAGCAATGAATGTTTTTTTGCTGCAACGTTTTACATTGTGTAAATATGTTCCACATGCAGACTGCAGATGAAAACTGGAAACCCTGTCTGCTCGATGAAAAAGCCAAGCTGTTCTTCAAGGTAATTTTATTTTACTCTATCGAGTGGTAGAGGCCGAGGTGTGTTATGTAAGGTTTAAATGAAGTAACTTTACATGTTGTAAAGGACATCATGCCTATTTGGAGCATATTTTATTTAGTAAAAGCATATTGTGAGAAATCTACATGCACCAGTGAGGAATATTATTTCTCCTCATAACTCGTCCATCCTAAGTTAATCAAGCAGGCTTGGCTGTACAATAGTAATTCAAAAGTAAGTGACAAGTGTACTCGAGAATAAACTGTCATATGAAAATGAAATCCTGTTGGTTGCAATTTGTATTCGGTAACTAACAATCTTATGTTGCTTGTTTGTTTGTTTGTTTGTTTGTTTGTTTTGTAGCTTGTCCGGCTGGACAATCTGTTTGCATACTGGAACGTGAACTCTGAGCTCTACTCTGTTCACCCAGCTACTGAAGCGCTGGTAAAATTTATTCAAATTAGACACTCTGGTCTATCCTAATAAACGAACAACAAACTGTTAAAATAAATGCAAAATTACAATGTTTAACTCACAACATCAATAGAACAATGACACCTGTTATATATAAGTAATGGTACTAGATATAAAATCCCTAAGCACTGACTTTTGCTCTGTCATTATTTGTAGAAATACCTACAACGTAATGTGGCTATACAGAACTCCATCCCTCTGGACTATCAATTCAGTAAGTGCTTTTAATCCATCGTTTGGACGCTTTATGCAGTAATGCATCAGTCTGACGTTAGTGCTTCCTCTCTGCCCTTCTAGTTTTCCGTCCTATCTCTGCCAACGCTAAGCTCCGGATGAACCCTCGCTCAGACGTGGACTTTTCCTCACCCAAAGTGGATCTGGTCGTCAACCTGCCCGAAGTGGCCATGGAGCTCAGCAGACCACAGGTGATTACAGCAGCAATCACTGGGATGACATCATCGATTGATGATAGATCACGACTGAAGTGCCCTTGAGCAAGGCACCCAACCCTTAACCGCTCCCCAGGTGCCGTGGCTAGGGCTGCCCACCGCTTCGGGCACGTGTGCTCACTGCTAGTGTGTAAATGTGTGTTTTAGTTGCCAGATTGCTAAGGACATATTCCACTGTGTAAAAGCACAGTGGTGAAAAAGAGTATTTCCAAAAGTCAGTACAGTACATTTACTACTTCACATCACTCATCTAAGGAGAAACAAAGGTTTCTCATCTAAAAATGACCGGGTTCACCCAAAACAAAACCATAACTAGTTAGATTTTGGTAAATTTGTTGGCAAATACCAGTTATCTGCTAGCTAAATAGTAAATATGAATCCACAATGATAGTAAACAAGGAATAAGAGCAGCTCGCATGAACATAAACCCACACACGCATGTGACAGATAATAGTATTATTAATTTTTTAAAAGTTTTTATACAAGCAGAAGTTTAATCTTACAGCAAACGCAGGTAAAATTCTCCCCTTTCAGCTCAACTTCACTCAAAAGATTTTTTTGGGGATTGTATTGCCTGTTTTTAAATCCATGTTTAAGAAATAGAATTACAAAATAAACTAAACTAAATAATTGAGAAATTAATTACAGAGATTGTGATACATACAGGTGCTGGTCATAAAATTAGAATATCATGAAGAAGTTGATTTACTTCAGTAATCCATTCAAAAAGTGAAACTTGTATATTATATTCATTCATTCCACACAGACTGATATATTTCAAATGTTTCTTTATTTTTATTTTCATGATTATAACTGACAACTAATGAAAATCCAATTCAGTATCTCAGAAAATTAGAATATTACTTAAGACCAATACAAAAAAAGATTTTTAGAAATGTTAGCCTACTTAAAAGTATGAACATGAAAAGTATGAGCATGTACAGCACTCCATATTTAGTTGCAGCAATGCGGCGTGACATGGAGTCAATCAGTCTGTGGCACTGCTCAGGTGTTATATACAGACAGACAGACAGACATGATAGATAGATAGATAGACATTTTTCATCAGACAATTGTGAAATATTGCTATTTTATTGTAATGATCAATATCATATATTCCCACAGTACGTTAGTATTCTGGAGCTTTTGGGTTCGGTGGATATGATGTCACGGAATCTTCCGTACAGAAAGTATCGTCCAGAGTTGCCTGTCCATACCCATGCACACAACTGGTAAGAGCTATATAATAAAATAAATATTAAATATATGTATAAACTTTGGATAGAAAACATAATTCCTGGTCAGCACCACAGCAAGTCCGGTTCCACCAAGTGGGGTTTTTCAAGTCACATGATTCTAACCACCAGGAAATATCCAGAGAACTAGACTGGGAGTGACTCACTAGGGTCCTAATAGGTTGTCATTGGTTTCCGGAGCCATGCTGAGTGCAGTGCGTCCCACAGATACCGGAGGTGGAGTGAGGAAGGTCAATCATCAAGGTGGTCCCACAGATCAGATTCAAGTCTGAGGAATTGGAGAAATTGTTCAATACAATCCATTCATCCGGTTTGAAGAAACGTTGCCAGATATTGTACAATAAAATCCCCCCTCCCCTCTTAACGGATCATTCGGTACTCAAAACACTCACTCAGTGTTTTTCCTTCTCTTTGTGTTTACCAGGTGGCGCTACGTCATCACAGGCATCTTAGAGGTGAACATCAAACCTCGTTTGCACATGTGGTCCTGGCAACACATCCGTCGCCACCGGCAACAAGCGAAGCAATATAAAGAGCTCTATAAAATCCGGATCACCAGCAAGAAGCCTGCAGAGGGGATCCTGAAGAAACTGGAGGTACACAAAAACAGCCACTTGTTAGAGCTGCTATACAAATGTTTATTAAAGATCTAGAAAGTATTTAAAGCACAGAGGTCGGATGGTACACGGGGATTTGATACGGCACATATAAAATCCACAGTTCATATATTTCACATAGATTATATAGTGTTAATCTCATTTTCTTTTTGTAAGATACAAGGAAAACACATAGATCAAATAATATACAACAGATGCAGAATAAGCCAAACCAGACTCTGTTACTCGGAGCAGAACACAAACCTTGCAGAGACCAATCAGCATAAAACACATTTTGACAGGATGCCAAAAAATACAACCATGAAAGACAAAAACTACACCTGCCCAATACATTGAAATAATAGTTTTTACTCGAGTTCATTCAGAAATAATCTTAAAGTTCCTTACTGATATAAAACTGAAGACATGCATATATAATATAAATAAGGAAAAGCCATGTTGTCATTGATGAACTATATTGGCATAAGGAAATGCATGGATTTGTATTGTCTTAATTCCATAATTAGGAAATAGAATTACAATGATGGACAGCTGTATCAGCCAATGGAGAAACTTGTTATAGAGATTGTGAAACATTTTTTTTTCTTCTAGTTCATGTAGTTGTAATCTATTTAATGTATTTGTAGGATACAGAGAAAACTCTGGATATTTTTAACATCACCCTCGCACGACAACAAGCTGAGATGGAGGTGGTGTATATTTCATTATTCACATTCTTTCCCTTCAAAAAATCTTCATGAGAATTAGCCTGAAATGTCTCAGAACAATAATCTCGTCACCTGCTCACCCAGGCTTCCAAAGCGGGTCTGCGGGTTTTCCGACCCGGGTTGAAGATGGAGGAGGAGCAGTCACAGGGATGGTTGGGCTGGATGTGGAACTGGTCTGGAGACTGCACCACTCAAACCAAAGAGGCAAAGCCTGGAGGTACTGAATGCAGTCAGGGTGTATGCCCTAAATTTATAGTCAGTTGCCCCTTTCACACATGAACTCCGGGAAAGTTCTAGAATATTGTTTCAAGAGATTTTCCTCCTGAAAAACTCAGGAACATTTCGGGATTACTGAGCATTTGTGAAAGAGGTACAACGATTATATGTTTATTTAAATTGGGTTTTAATAAAGGCCAAGCTTGCATCCACTTCAATTTCTGATGAGACAGAGCTTAAAAAAGATTCACATTACATTACATTTCAGCATTTAGCAGACACCTTTATCCAAAGCGACTTACAGGACAGTTATAGTCTGAGCTGTTAGGGTTAAGGGCGTTGCTCAAGGGCCCAACAGCAGTGGCAGTGATGAAGTTTGAACCAGAATACTAGTCCAGTATTTTAACCACTTATCTTAACACATGTTGTAAATGATTTTATTCACATCCCAGGCAACACAAACAGTGCATCTTGCTCTCTCTGCTATGTACTGGTCCCACTGTGGATTACAAGATGTAACATACACCAAACAACACTGAAAAGTGAACAACACTGATTATCTCTTCATTACCTGTTAGTGTAATAATAATAAATACTCCGGTTTCCTCCCAAAGTCCAACGGCAAGATACAGGGTTAATGTAAACGCTGAATTGTCCTGTGGGCACCTGAGATGGACTGGCGCCCCATCCAGGGTGTTACTGTGTGCCTTGCGCTCATTGAAGAGCTGGGATTGGCTAATTAGGCAACGACCCTAATTAGGAAAAGTGGTTTAAGACAATTAAATGAACTTAACTGAACTTTTCAAGACACCCAAGAACAATTTACAATTAAAGTAAATAAAATCTAAGATTATAGTACAGAATTGCAATTGAATTACATTTAATTATTATTTTGGACACATTTTTAAAAAGATCGCCACCCCCCAACCCCCTTTTTTGTGTGTTTGCCTTCACTCCCTGTGTCTACATTGGTTTACTCCGGGTGCTCCGGTTTCCTCCCACCGTCCAAAAAATGCAATCAAGGAGAACGGGAGACACCAAACTGTCCATAACTGTGTTTGATATAACCTGTGTACCGATTAATCTTGTAGAATGAGGAACCGCTTCCTGTGAATGTAAACAAAGTGTAAATCCCAATAAACAAACTTACGACTGATGTTACCTCTGATGTTTGATGGTCCTCCACAGCCTCTGGCTTTGACACACTGATGACCCCGGCCGAGAAATCCAAACTCTATACTGCCATCGGATACAGCGAGATGGGTGTCAACCCTAATCTACCAAAAGATGTAAGTCTCTTTTTTGGGTATGAATACATCCTTGTAGATAACACACACTCAAACATGCTGATTGTCTTCTCAGTGGCTGATGGGATCTTCCAGTAATGTTATAATACAATGTCTAGAGCATTATCAAGACTTCCATTACTACCCTGTCCCCTTAAACCCCAAACTTGAACCTGACTTATTTATTATTTCAGTAATCGAATCATCCCAGGTTTAATGATTCCAGATTATTTTAAATACCATGTACCAAGTACCACGTGAATCGTCTTTTGCAGTTTGAAGACATGAAGGTCCGCTTCCAGTTGGTCAGCATGTCCGTATCCATGAAAGACAGCAAAGAGAAACCCGAAATCATCAAGCTATCCGTCATCGACCTGAGAGCCACGCTGACACAGAGATCTTCCGCTCAAGCCATCAAGTAATTTCCTTTTGTTTCCTGCTTAATCACATAATAACTTCACACCTAAAGGCTAAGCACCACCTAATATGAAAGTGTCAAACACATACACACAGTGGAATTACAGTTCCTGACTTGTTTATCGAAGATCATTTTCTTGTTTTTGATTACATATGGCTTAAAAGATCGTTGTTTTGCCCCGCCTACATTGTCCAGAAAAACGGAAAAAGGCGTCATGCGTGTGGCGTAGCTCCTGTACAACAACTCTAGTAGTTGGTAATACAAGATAGATTTTTTTATTACATTTAGAAGACTCTTTTCATCACTGTTCAGTGAAATTCATTCTCCGCATTAGAACCCAATCTGTGCAGTGAAACCCACATGTACACACTAGTGAACACTAGAGGGCAGTGAGCACATGTGCCCGGAGCGGTGGGAAGCTCTGGGAGCAGTTACAGGTTAGTTGCCTTGCTCAAGGGCACTTCAGTCGTGACCTGTC
>JAYDZG010000002.1:20718188-20730533 GCA_034509265.1 Microcambeva bendego
TGAACACTAGAGGGCAGTGAGCACATGTGCCGGAGCGGTGGGAAGCTCTGGGAGCAGTTAGAAGTTAGTTGCCTTGCTCAAGGGCACTTCAGTCGTGACCTGTCGGCTCTGGGAATCGAACCAGCAGCCTTCTGATCATAAACCCAGTTCTCTAACCACCATGTCACGGTTGCCTATATGATATGATTTGATTAAAGATAATACTTTACTTGGTAGCGTTCAGGAATCTCCATAGCAAGCTTGATGCTTTTATGTCAGTTTAATATAAAATATAATTTTAAAGAAATTAGGCTTGTTAAATTTATGTTAATTCATGTTTAGATATTTCAGTACCTACAATAATGTCAATTCGTCAGTGAAGTATGTTAGGTGGTGCTTAGCCTTTAAAGCACTGACCCACGTGCACAACTGATCACATTGTAGTCAGCGCTCTGTGTGAAAGCACATCAACACAGCAACTCAAGTGCTAAAAAAATTTATCAAACTAAACTTGAGCTACGACACACGTGTACCGCAGAATCCAAGCCTGCTCATTTCTCGTTGAGGTTTTTATTGCTAAATTATATCTACATGTGTGTAACACTTAGAAACTACAGTATTATTAATGTATGTGTTTATTAGTACTACTTTAACACTCAAACATGCCTAGATCTGATTATAGTTTTTTATTTTTAATAAGCAAGAACATCCTTGGTTCGATGCCCTGGTGAGTTTTGTGTGGAGTTGGCATGTTCATGTCCACTACATGTAAACATCTACAACACACGTGTACCCTTGGAAATAAAAATGGTGTAAATAACACAATACTGGCAACCCGATATTTGGTTCTTGTGTCGTTTTCCCTGCTCAGGATCAGTGCTCTGTTGTCATCGTTCGAGGTGACCGGTCTTTCGAGGAACAACAAGAGCCCGACCTTGCTCTCTCCTCGCCGTGCTGTGGATGAAGACAAACCTCTGCTCAGCCTGATGTTCGAGACCAATCCACTGGATGCCAAAGCGGACCAGAGACTGCATGTCGAGTCCCAGCCGTTAGAGATCATCTACGATGCTGTAAATGGGTTTTATATTTCATACATAATAAATGAGGGATCTTAAAAAAGTTTCCACACTTATATACGGCTCTGGAAAATTATCATCGTGGGCATGTTGTTTTTTGTTTTTACAATTTATGGGTTTGTGATCAAAATGAACATTGTTGATTTATTCTCCTCATTTTGATCAAACAAAGCCATACACTGTAAAACTACAGAAGCAGAAAATGTATACAGCTCTTATTTTGTTTAAAACAGTATGTGTGTGTGTGTGTGTGGGGTGTTGGAGGAGAATCCAAATAATGGATTCATATGGATTCTTTCTGAATCGTTACATTCCTATTCGCTATTCGTGGTTTCTATAGTGCTGCAAATTCAGGAAGGCATAGACAGGAGTGTAATTTAATAAGTCATGGTCACAAATTGGGAAAAGTCACAGAAGAATTATTTTCGTGTTCAGACCATTATACAAATCCAATGTGTGTGTTTTTTCTTTGAAGATGACGGTAAACAGCATGTCGGCGTTCTTCATGCCTCCAAATGAGCTGCAGCTGGACGAGATAACCAACGCCACCCGAATGAAACTAGAGCAGTTCAGAGACAGAACCTCGACAGGTACAAAGACATGAAGTCAGTGTGTGTGTGTGTGTGTGTGTGTGTGTGCGCACTGTGGACTGATGACTTACCTTTCACATAATGAGATGAATCTGTTTGAAAACCTTTTAGATACTTTAAAATGCTGCCTGCTAACGTGCCTTATTTCAAAGTGATAATCTGACTGGATAACCATGAAACATGAAATACTTCTATAACGGTAAAGCCAATCCCAGCATTCAGTGGGACATTTACTCACCAAAATTACAAACATGAGGTTTAATGTGGAATAATGAACAGAGTTCGTTTGTAAGTCAAAATGTTCGTACAGTAAATAAATAATGATAACAGAATGAATCTGTGTAGACCTCCCAAACCACTCTTACCTAATATTTGTAGTGCCTTAAATGGTATTTTCTGTTATAAATACAGCTATGTATTTCATTCAGTCTTTAATTTTAGAGTAAGTGCACTCTACCATACACTCATACGTTCAGTTCAGTTCATTTCCTTAAACCACTGATCCTAAGGGTCGGGTAGGGGTGTTGGAGCTTAGCCCAGTTCTTCAACGGTACTATCATACATTGTTACAAAATATTTTCTCACTTCTACACTTTCTATGCATCATTTTGAGGTCGAAAGAAACTCCCGGGAAAACAACATCCGCTGTCGCAATGTTCGTTCGCTGGGATGTGTTCCAAAACGTAGCTGCAGTTTTAAAAGGGAAAAGTAAATAGAACGTCGCTATATAAATCGGCTAACGTAGTGTTTCCCAACCGCTGTCCCGCTGCACATAAGTGTGCCGTGAAAAATCGTCAGGTATGTGGAATATTATGCAATTTCACCTGACTGGGACTCTTGAAGCGAGCGGCGTGGAGTGATAGGCACAACAATTACATTCTCTTCCACTAGAGGGCAGTAAAAGTGGGATGCCAATCGGCAGTAGAATCAAGCATGACTGCTGTAATAATGAAAAAAGAGTGACTGAGCTGTTGAGGAAGATCTTCCTGTGCCTATTTCTTCAATTCTTGCATGAATATCAGCTTAATGTCCAACTAAACAGGCCAGGTTTCACACTGAGTAAATAAATAGAGTAAATTGAGACATGACATGTTTCGTTCACGTTATAATTTGGTTCGTAAGCCAAAATTTGTTCATATGTTAAGTAGAAATAAGTTGCTCGTAACCTTAAATGTTTGTATGGTAAAGTGTTCGGAAGTCCTGGGTCCTAGGTAGCAGCGAGGCAGCTCACTGTGTTTTCAGACAGAGCTATGATCTCTAGAATCTTTCAGTAAGGTAACGTAAGGAAAAAAAACATTCATATTATCTATCGTCTGATCTAATTTGGTTCATGCAGGACTCATGTACATCATCGAGACTCAAAAGGTTCTTGACCTGAAAATCAACTTGATGGCGTCGTACGTGATTGTGCCCCAGCTGGGCTATTACGAGCCCAACCATAACCTCATTATTCTGGATCTGGGACACTTCCAGGTAATGATTGTTTCTCTAGATCTTTTATTTGAAGACCTAAACATGAGATTAATAGAGTTGAGTAAAATAATAGCTATGCCTGAAAAATAACCCAATCCGTTCATTGAAACACACATATACACTCTAGTGAACATTAGGGGACAGCGAGCACACTTGCCACGGCACCCAGGGAGCAGTTAGGGGTTGGGTGCCTTGCTCAAGGGAACCTCGGTCAGAACCTGTCGGCTCTGGGAATCGAACCGGCAACCTTCCGTTCACAAGCCTGGTCCTCTAACCACCAGGCCGCAGCTCATTTTGAATCTCAGCTCTGCAACCCGACAAGCTGGGCGCCTACGTTAACCATGGTTGGATTGTTGTTCGAGGGAGGATGCAGTCAGGGATTCCTCATAACTGATTCAGTTATGACCACCACCTGACAGAGATGAGGAGTAATGTGTTGATCGGGGTGTGTCTCTCTGGACACGTAAACTGTTCTGTGTATGAAGTGGTGAAATGATGCAGTTGGCTAATGCACACGTCGGATGGGGGGGGAGTCAATGAATTGAGGTCGACATCAGTAAAGTGGAATGGAAGAAAATGCATAAATAATGCTTTTGTAAGGCTGAGCTCATCATATATTGTGTATAAGGGATTTAACAGTTCATGGGGCAGGATTCGAATCGGTGACTCATTTACAATGAATCGATATTCAGTTTAAAATGCAGAGGGCGCTGCGTCTATATTTTTTTGGCTTAGTGTTTACCTACCTCAAACCTACCTGGTGGTTAGAGAACTTGTCTTGTGATCGGTAGGTTGCCGGTTCGATTCCCAGAGCCGACAGGTCACGACTGAAGTGCCCTTGAGTAAGGCACCCAACCTCTAACTGCTCCTGTTGGGGCTAGGGCTGCTCACCTCTCCGGGCATCTGTGCTCATTGCCCCCTAGTGTTCACTGGTGTGTGTATGTGTGTTTCATTGCACGGTTTGGGTTAATATGTGGAGGACAATTTTCACAGTGGTGTTCTAAATTCTCAAAATAAAGTATTTTACTTGATTTATTTACTAAAGAGAAATAGAAACTTTGTCAGAATGTGTCTCCATGTTGTTTGGAATAATCGTATCATGAATCGTATCATATGGTGTGTAGAGCATATCGTTCCATCCCTATTGTGTATCATACAGATGTCCAGTCAGAACAAATCCACCTTACCTCAGCTGTCTGTGGGGAAAAACACCATCGAGGACATCATGTCTCGAGCCTACGACAGCTTTGACGTCCAGCTCAGCAGCCTGCAGCTGTTATACACCAAACCCGGTACTGATTTATTCCCCTGCTCCTGCTCTTAACGCTCACACAGATCAAACACGCTCTTTGTCGGTTTCAGACGGCGACTGGAACAAAGCCAGGAAGCAGAGGCAGTCCGCCCTGCACATTCTGGAGCCGGTCGATCTAACAGTGGTGTTCAGCAGAGCCATGGTGGTCACAGACTCCAGAATGCCCAAGTACGTATGTTGTAGGACAGGGTAGTGCCGGGCCAATCGATTCTGTTCATCTGAGTCAATCGAGTCAATCGAGTCTGAGTCAATTCTCTTATATTATTAATTAGTTTGTGTTGGTCAGCGACAATTTAACCACTGTCAGTACATGGATGGAGATGTTAGCCTGACATGCTAACCTGTTACCTCATCCCATTGGTCTGAATTATATACTTTTTAAAGTAGATTTAATCTCTATTCTAACCTTTACTTTTACATAAATTTGTTTTGTACTGAGAACTGCAATTTTGCCTCATTTGAAACTACAGAGTAAAACAATATGCTAAAAAGTCGTAGCTGGGAAGTGATACAAGGTTGCCAGGTGTTACCTTGGTTTTCAGCCAAAAACCCTTTAAAATCTGCATGAAAACTTGCACAACCTGGCAACTCTGTACACAGCAGGTACACAAAGGAGGTTCGGCAATTCATTAAGCATATGTCATGTTACAAAGTAGTTTTTTATGATTTAATGATGTTCATGACTACAAAATAAATTATTAGTAAAATAAATTATTAGACTTTAATATTTTAAAAAGCTGTGGTGACAACTGTTTTATGGTATGGTACATTATACATCACTAAATGTTTTAAATGTTGTATCAACATGTTTTTCTATTATATTATAAGTAAAACAACTATTGTAAGATTTATATCCACATGTCATGTTTGAATACACATGACAGAGACAGATTTTCTACTGACCTTACTAGTACTTCATCAAATCAAAATCATCAAAATAAAAGTACTTGAGTACAATATTTTAGTACTCTTTCCAACTCTGAAAATGGCTAGTTATGAAAAGTTTTCCATATCCGTGGTGCTTCAGGTCACAAGCGACATAGTGCGTTGAGGTGTGTGCCAGTACAGCACCTATCTACCTACCATGTAAAACAGGGGTGCACATACATTTGTGGTTTGAGACTTTAATTTGCTTTAATTCCTAAATTGGTATTCAGCATTAAAGAGCAACTGAAAACTAACTGAAGACTAATTCCCAACACTTAACCACACTGATGATTTGTGCTGAATAGTGTCAGTCAGGCTTGTGTAGTCTGGACAGAAGCTGCTCATGCCGGTTCTGGCGCTTCCATGAGTCACACTTCAATATGTTTATGTGCACAAAGGCTCACTCACACAAATAATTTGATCTAAAAATGTTTGGCCCAACTAGTTCCAGAACTGTCCTGTAGAGGCGCTCAACTTCATTTGAATGAGTTTAAGAAACCGTGAAAACCTCGTCCTTCTAGGTTCAAGATTTTCGGCGAGCTCCGCCTGCTCTCTCTGCGCATCTCGGACGAGAAAGTGCGTGGCGTCCTGCAGCTGATCGACAGCATTCCTCTTCCCGAGAGCCACCCCGCACCTCGCCCTGCTGCTTCACAGGTCACGCCCAAGGTAAGTGTGTGTGTGTGTATGTGTGTGTGTGTGTGTATAATAACCCCTTGATATTCGCAATGTTACGTTCCTAGAGCACCCACGACTTGTGAAAAAAAAAAAACGGGAATTTTGAATGTGGTCAAAAAACTCCACACGTTCTTTGATATTAGTGTAAATACAGTAATAATTTCATTTAATGAAAATACATTCAAATGTCTGAATACTCACTAATAAAGAATGATATACTAATGAAGATGATAATGTGTGTGTCGTGGTTAGGGTACAGGACTAGTAATCTGAAAGTCGCCGGTTCAAACCTCACACCTGCCAGGTTGCTGCTGTTGGGCCCTTGAGCAAGGCCCTTAATCCTCATTGCTCAGACTGTGTACTGTAACAATAAGTTGGTTTGGATAAAGACATCTGGTGAATGGTTAAAATGTAAATGTAATGCGGTGCTGGAGATGCATCACTGGGCAGCAGCCAATCAACAGCAAGGAGAAATGAATAACGCACTCGGATTGGCTACTTGCAAACCTCGGTTTCCGGTTGTTTTATTTGGAAATTTAGCCTAATTTTACGGTAATATTTATGTTACAAAATTAGTTAATTATATTGTTTCCCATGAAAAAGCCATAAAAATACTGGGGAGGATATTTGTGGGTAACTAACGGTAATTATGTTAAGTAAAAATACATAAAAGACTCATTAGGTCACATGCTTGTGCATAGTGAAGTGTGTTTCCTGTATCTGTGTGTGTATAGAGTATCAAGCAGAGAGACACACCTCAGCTCACCCCAAGAAAACCAGCCGTGGTTGACTTGCGCTCCTCTTTGATTTTCGACTCAGGTTAGACCCTCCCAATCACAACATGCTAGCTTTCAGCTGCTAATAATTTAATACACAAAGTAACTAACTTTGTATGTGTGTGTGTGTGTGTGCGCCAGGCTCAGAGGAAGATCTGTTCTTTGATGCACCCAGTTCACCAGTTGAGGATCTGCCATTCTTTGAAGCCAGCTCTAGCTCTCTGGAGCGATCAGCCTCTGTCAGAAGAAAAGCGTTGGTGAAGCAGGACCCCAAGAAAAACATGACCGAGTTCATGCTCAACTTCGAAATAAACAAGGTCCGAAATTCTCCAAACCTTATTATTACGATCGCTCGGCCCCTCTGACGTGTGCGCGGTCCTCTGTGTTTCTCTACTGCTCACGCTGCCAGATGTGTTACCTGGGCCACCGCTGTATTGAACTCTCCACGGTTATACACAGGAACCTTAATGGAGAACTAAAACACATCACTTAAAAGTAGTAACTCGATTTCTTTCGCCTCGAGGAATCGTTTCATCCACACGACCATATAAAGCTCGAGTTATTTTGCATGGATCAGTTTTACTTTTGCGCTACGTGTTCGTGCGGTGGTCAGGTGGCACAGAAAGGCAGAGGGCTGCGTCCCAAATCACACACCGAAACAGCACTTAAACCGGAGACTTTTTTTTTCCTCTTTCAAAACATAAAAGGTTATAAATAAGATATTTATTTATTTGTGTTAGTCATTTCTAAATATTCTCTTTAAACCGTGCTATATATCAAACTTTGCTTTTGATTTTAAGAGACATCTGATTTAATCTCGTATGTATTTATTTATTTTTGCTCTTTATTAAAGCAAAAAAAAATTCGATTATGGGTAGAATGCTTGATTACAAAAATAATTGATAGCTGCAGACCTACACTGCAGTCAGCATGGCTCCAGACACCCGTGACGACCAACCAGGACCTTAGTGTGTCCAGGTTTACTCCCAGTCTAGCTGGCCTAGATGTTTGATGATCCTGCTTACTAAGTCACCTTCTAATATAAATGCTATATTCAGTGTAGAATGAGTGAACTTGGATGCTGCCTTATTGGAAAAAGGGTATCCCAGGATTCAGTGCGGCATAACTGCTCTCACAAAAAAATAAACATGGCGGCCGATGCGGGGCAAAAGATCGTTACTCAAGTGGTTTTGACACGTTAATAAAGTATTTTTGATGTTTATTGTGTATAAAGGTGTACGGGTGTGTTTATTTGAAGTTCAGAGCTCATCAGTGACGTTTAAGCGCTTTCGGTAGCTGTCATTGAAGATGCTAATGATTGTTTTGAATGGTACGATGCTAATGCTAGTGAAACTCGTGTTCGAGCGACAGCTGTCTATGTAGATGGCGAGGGAGCAAGGCAGCTCACTGCGTGTAGACCCCCGACTGGCCAAGAACACTGCTGAAGAATCGAACCGTGGATCCCGGGAGTTGTTGACTGTCGCCTTTGTACTTAATGTTGTGTATAGTTTATTGGGCTGATTGTGACTCATCGGGATCCGTTTCTCGACTGCAGTTGACCATCCAGCTGTGCCGCCTTTCGTCTGGACTCGAAGTGCCTGTCGTGCGACTGGACATTGAGAGTCTGGGGACGGAGCTCAAAGTGCGGACCTTCGACATGACCTCATACACCTTCCTGCGAGAGATCTGTCTGGAGTGCTCCGAGTACATGGGTATGTTCTCCCACACACAGACTTGTTCTAAGTTTTATTATGAGCTGGAACTGTACCTCGCAACCTCAGAGCCACCAGTCTGGCCCGACTCGATCCTCCACCCAGGAGGTAAGCGCCAAGACTTTCTTGTTGTCTTCAAAAAACGACTAAAAATGCATCTCAAGTCTCAAGGGTTTCAAGGTTTTCAAGGGTTTCAGCAGAGTTGTATTTTTGTACACTAGAATACGGTATTGTATACTATGGAAGCACTTCTGTAAGTCGCTGTAAATGTAACATCTGGACGCCTGTTGTGTGTTTTGTGTGTGTTTGAAGATGGCGAAGACAAGAAGGTTCACCTTATCACCACTCTGGACAACACGGAGGATGATCTGCTCACACTGGAGTACGTAAAGGTGAGGTGCTGGCTTTGATTGCTGACCTTTGAGAACGGAAAGACACGCACCAGGCTTCAACTTGTTTCTGTTTGTCTTTTTTAGGCTGATAAAAATGCTCCCGATTTTAAAACCATTTACAAAAACACGGAGCAGCTCATCAAGGTAAATCGTATCACGGGTCTGTCGCATCTCCTTCTGATCTCTCTGCATCTTAAGATCTTAAGATTCCTTAAAATGCTGCCGAATAAGGCGCCTTTAATTCGAAGTGATTATCTGACTGAACCAAGAGGGAGTATCCGTGCAAATGGCAACCAAGTTAGTTTCAAATGAAAATACATTCTCTGGGTTTTTATCTGTATAAAGGTGTTCTTTCTTTGGAAATTCAGGCTCTTCAGTGACTGATTAACCGTATTCCAGTTCGAGTAAATTAACATGTGTACATTTAAAATATAATTCTTCTCTTTTCGGGGCAGGTGAATTTCTCCTCGTTGGATGTGCACCTCCATACTGAAGCCCTGCTGAACTCCATGAACTTTCTGAACAGTCTCCTCCCCATGTCGAAGAACGAGTCACCTGTGGAGCAGCCTGCGGTCAGTCAGGATGACGAGGGCGAGGGAGACAACGAGGACGACAAAAAAGAGGGGTCCGCCGTAGCCAAGAGGTCCGGTACGTCGGAATAACTTTCATGCTTTACCACAGATTGGATGGTAACAAACGTTAAACACGTGCACCACACATGCCAAAACAGACCTGAATAAGATATTACGATACTACAAAGAAATCTTCATCTCAGCCCCCAATCTCACCTAGTTTCCAAGGTCAAGGTGGGTCTGTTTTCCCTGTAATCACTGCCAAATCCAGTACAGTACTCTCGGGGTGGGATGCCAGTCGCTTTTTTCAGATATAAGCCAGTGGTGTCTGGATGCAGACGTCCAACCAGTCGATCACACCATTGCTGAATCGAAACCTCAATCCCATCCGCACTCGGCTTCCCTAACATTTGATGCGCCAGATTGGATGTTGCATTTATTTATTATGTCAGATTTACTAAAAGTTTGTCATTGTAGCTTTACGCTGTGATTTTTAGATGGTTAATAGATTTGTACACATTTGTGTTTGTGTGTGTGTGTGTGTGTTGTTGGACCCTTGAGTCGGTTACTTAGACCAGTGTTTATACGCCAGTGTATATGGAGGGGTGTTTCATGGTGTTTCACACAAATATTAGCAAACAAGCTTTTATTGGTATGATTACAAATCTAGGAAAAGTCATAAAAGGACGGTGCAGAGATTTTAAGCCACCGTGCCGCCCTGAATAAAAAAGTAAATACTGAATAATAATGGAATTAATCATGTGTGAAAAATTAGGTCTGTTAGTCTAACTGCACCTTTTTAATGTAAATAACACTTGACAATGTTTACAGGTTTGAATGTGTGTGTGTGTGTTGGATTTTTTTTTTTGTACTACAACCAAAGACAAATTCCTTGTATGTGTGAGCGTATTTGGCCAATAAAGTCTGATTCTTAACTAGAATCTAGAATTGACTGGGTAATCTTGCTTTTCACTTTTTACAAAACATTTCTTAACATGTACTCTTCCTTCCATTCTCTTCAGCTACGAAAAAGTCCAAGTTTGAGGACGTGGTGAATTTGCACATCAGAGCAGATCTATCCTGCTTAAAAGTCTTCCTCAGAGGAGAGCGAGCGAGGATCTCCGAGATCAGTATAGAAGGTGAGACGCCTAAACGTACACGGCACACCGACGCCACGTAGCACATCGGCAGACTAAACGTGGATCTATTTTTTTTTAGGTCTGGTGTCTGAAGTTTTGATGAAAAAGAAAGCGATAGAGATTTCAGCCAACCTCAAGAACATCATCATTCTGGATTGTGATAACGAAGCCTTGTACAAACAGGTAGCCAGAGTGGCGCCGAGCTCTTTCTCATTCTCATGCATTCGGCTTAGTGACAAGTGTTAAGCTAAGGTCGTCACGGCTATCTGGAGCCGTGCTGACCGCAGTGCAAGCCACAACTGCTGGAGGGGGTGTGGCGGAGGATCCACAGAGCCATTCGAGGTGTCCTGTAGATGATTAGTCAGTTTCACCAACGTCTCGCTAGAACAGTGAAAATCCAAAAAAACAAGAATAATCTCGACCTTTTGACAGCTGGTTTTATGTGGTGGGAGAAGTTCAGCCGGTTTCTATTCCAGTTCATTTCAAAAACAACCTAGCCCCCACCAATCAACCAGCAAAATCTATAAAAAAAACGCCCAATTTAACAACCGGAACCATCCCTGCTGACAGGAGCTCCACAGCGCCCCCCTCAGCTATCCTTTTTCTCATGTAAAATTGTGGTCGGTTAAGGTATTGCAGCGAGCGTTATAAGCAGTTTAACACCTGTTAACATATTTCCATCTTCTGACTTTAATGTAGTGAGTGGGGCAAAAGAAAAACAGATAGTGAAAACTTGGGTTGTGTGTGTGTGTGTGTGTGTGTGTGTGATTTTTTTTTTTTAGTCTGCTGAAATGTTGAGGTGAAAACATCTATAGGTTGAAGTGATTGAGTAATTTTTGTGATAATATATATATATTTCGGTAACTTTGAGTTTGTTTATTTCTGGGGTCCTTGTAAGAACTGTAATGTTATTGTACTCGTACTCGGTATTAAAAAAAGTGATAACGGTGCATCCCTAATCATGTCTCATGTCTGTGTAGAGATTCAAACCCAGATCCAAGCACATGAAATGACCTTTTGTGATGCTGTTTCACAGGCGGTGTCCATAGCTGACAAGGAGGTGTTCGATTTCCACATGGTAAACTACCTAGATGCCACAGAAGGAGATGCTTATAAGTACATGGAGGTTGTGGACACCAGTGTGACTCTGAGTGTGGGCTGCATTCAGGTCATCTTTCTCAACAAGTTTGTCTCTTCCATTCTGGTGAGTCAGAACTCCACAAAGTAGCACTAAGTCTTCTTGTTCGAGGGTTCTTTATTACGTTTTATCTTTTTAAAATGTTTATTAAGAATGATGTCTTTTTCTACATAGTCACCTTTGTCTGTGATGCATTTTTCCCAGCGTCGTACCATTTTAATGGCATCAGCAAAAAAATTTTTTGGTTGAGCACATAACCACTGATGATGCTTTCACATCATCACCACATGAAAAACTTCTTCCCTTTAAAGCTTCTTTGAGCATTCAATCAGATGGCGCTGAATCCGGACCCTGAGCTCTACACAACCGATTGATTACTCCTCCTCAAAGCTTCCAAGCTAAATATAAAAGCAAAGACATTTTTTGGAGATCATTCTTAAATAGAATCAAGATTAAAAACACAGTTACAAGACCTCTGTTATATCTTTAATCATTTGCCACAAATCCTAAAGCTAACTCTTTCTGCTCTCTCTCCAGGCCTTCATCAATAACTTCCAAGAAGCTAAAGAGGCTTTAGCCGAGGT
>JAYDZG010000002.1:20822541-20837150 GCA_034509265.1 Microcambeva bendego
TTGATGGAAACACTACTCTGTAGTTGATGGAAACACCACACTGTAGTTGATGGAAACACCACACTGTAGTTGATGGAGACACCACACTGTAGTTGATGGAGACACCACACTGTAGTTGATGGAAACACTACACTGTAGTTGATGGAAACACTGTTTTTTGCTGATATTTCATATATGTGTATCACACTTGTGAAACGTTTGGATGGAAACCTGGTTATTGTACTTAAAAAGTGAGTTTACCTGATCCGCCGGGCGCAGTGCTGGTTATAGAGTCTTAAAAAAGCATTAAAAATGATGTAATAGGCCGGACATCCCCTGGTCTAAACTACACTGCTAATACTCCTCACCCCGTGTGAAGAACTCATCTGTGTTCGTTGCCTTTTCAGGAAAAAACACCCCTCCCTAAACGACGAGGACTCTGGCTCTTCGGCAGTGACGGCACCGGTGATGCCGACCTCCGTTCTGACCTCTGTGCCCGCGGCGTCCTCCCTGGCCAGCGACGGTGCGGCAGGTGTGACTTCCCCCCCGTGCGCGGTCGCTCCGATCGACCACGATTACGCCAAACGTAAAAAGCTGCAGCAGAGGCAGGGGCAGCCGCAGGACGGTACAGTACACCTGGCCTGGAGTATATACTCACTCACTCATACACTCACCCGAGCTCGGGGTTATTAACGGCTCCTCTCGACCACGCTCTTACCATCAGCACCGTGGCCGCAAAGGATCACGGGACGCGTCGTGACAAAGCTAGCCGGGTCACCACTTACGACGGGGCTTTTTGTTAGGTTGATAGGTGTGTTCACTGTAGCAGGTACTCGGGGATCCGGAGCTGTTCTGGCTGCAGTGCATCCCACAGCCGCATAGAGAGAAAATAGTTGCTTGGGTGGGGTTTCTCCCGGTTGCTAGGTATGTGTTGTGCAAGCCATGGTACTGTGGGTAGAACTGTCGACCTCACAGCAAGAAGGTCCTGGGGTCTGGCCTGCGTAGAGTTTGCATGTTCCCGTGTGTGCAGTTTTTGGACTGTGGGAGGAAACCGGAGCTCCCGGAGGAAAACCACGCAGCCAGGTTAATCAGAGACACTGAATTGCCATTCAGGTACCTAGCCACTAGCATGCATAAACCAGTGCATTGTCATGCCGGATCTAAACCCAGGTAAATAGGGAGGGTTGTGTCTAAATGGCATTCAGCATTTATAATATATTATATCTGTGGACCAGATCCAATATGATTACAAACAGCCAATCAAAACCAGAAGTGGTTTCTAAATCTGAGATCTAATTCTTCTTCCCTGGATTCAGACCTGTTGCTCTTTTAACTGGTTCTAACATCTTCTTAATCCTCCTCCGAGCTTCCTTCCTTTTTAAATGACCTTATTCTTGCTGTTTATGGTTTCACAGCAAAATAATAACAATAAAAAAAACAGGACCAGATTTTCTAAATCTATGGTTATTTCTTAAATAAATGTTAAGGTTAAGTGACCACACTTCCTCATTTTGATGCGTAGGAGTCCGAAATCAGCAACTAAAGCAATTTGGTAAGGTTATGAATTATGAAATATGAAAAAGGCAGTGTTTGACTATGCTTCATTAATAGTGGAAAAAAAGGATCATAGACCCCGCCCAAATAGTCCGGTCATCCCGCCCAAATAGTCCGGTCATCCCGCCCAAATAGTCCGGTCATCCCACCCAGCAGACACAGGCACTCCAAATTGTACTATACAGTGGTTGGGGTATCCTAGTGGCCAGGCTGCCGCCCAGCCAACCGATTTTGAACCAGAGTTTAGACTCTCTGCGCTGGTGTGCTACTAGAAAATCTCACTGCTCCACCTGGGTGCTGGATAAAGGCTAACAATGTCAATGTACGTGTTTGAACCTGTTAAAAAAGGTTTGTATAGTTTTCTCTACTTCCTAGTGTATATACAGTTGTGGAAAAAAATATTAGTTAATTTCTTCTTATGACCAAAATGAGCAGTGTTGTTTTAGTCCATTCTAATTGAAATTCTAGTTCATTGAACAACACTGCTTATTTTTGTCAAGCTCTTGCACATAAATTGTAAAACTGTAACTCTAAAACTGTAAATATCGAAGTGGTCTCATTTTTTTAACAACTGTGTATAGGGTGCGTTTCAAAATGTATTCAGCTGCCTTACCGACTACATAGGCTGTCTAACTAGTGAGCGTTCTATTAAGTAATCGCAATATAAGTCAGCTTATATTGACAGCGATAACATTGCGTTTCACTAGCATTAGCATCTGGGCATTTAAAACGATGGGAAGAGCTGACACAAGCATCTCGAATAACGTCTCCCGTTGTTTTTTGTGAGAGCAGTCTTGTCCTTTTCGAATGAGTGAGCAGCCAATGCTCCTTCGTTTTACATTGAGTATAGGTTTGAAGATGGCTTAGTAGGCAGGATCGTAAGGTTTAATGTGTTGGCCCCTCTAGCTTTGTCACTGTGTCCTTGTTCCTTCCTGCGGCCCATTCGGGCTCTCTTCCTCCCTGCTGCCTACCTGCCTGCTCCCTCTCTGCCTGCCTCTGTCCTGCTTTGCACCTGCTGCTTCATAATTTATGCATGATGGGATCAGGAATTAGCACTTAAACTATTCCCATAATGCCACGGTGCACTCTGCTCTGCTGTCTGTGTCTAACGGCGTTCGTCGGTCACTTGTATGGGGGTGAAAAGTGTAAAAACACATCTAACACGGTTGCCAGATTTTGGCCCGAGGGCACGAAGATTTATATATTTGTCGTTTTTCCTTCAGTCCCGAGCAGGAATAACATGTATCCGATAGCACTTCTACGTTCAGGTAAAAGCTAAACCGAATGCTCCGTTACCAAGTTTTTGGATGTTTTCTAAAGCCGTGGTCTCGTTCACAGCAAGCCTCTGTCACGACCATGATTACTGCCAGTCTGGCTCTGCATCTGCTTTACAAGCTGGACGTGTGTATGGTACAGACACTACAGACACTTTTTTTTAATCCATGAGGACCTACCAGTTTCGGCTTTCTTTCTCTGTGGCTGTGGTAGAGAACCTTTTCCCCTTTAGTCTTAACACCAAAGGTTACTCAGCAAACAGTGGAAGTAAACACCAGCCTGAAAAGATTATCATTATGAACATAACATCAATTCTTGCATATTTGTGATCAGTAAGGCCAAGGAAAGGTAAAGTTTCTTTATATAGGATTATTATTTTTTATCACTTTAATTCATTTTCTAAAAGCAATAGTTCTAATTGAGAGTAAGTATGTAGTAATCAACTCTTATAATAATATTTAATATTCAGTGATGCAAAATGAAATCTACAACATGATCAGTAGGAAAAAAATACATGTGAAGGGTCTGCACGTTCTCTGCCACTGCTTCAGTCTGTCCTAATCAGTGCACTTATACACCGACCAGGGGTAACATTATGACCACTGACAGGTGAAGTGAATAACACTAATTATCTCATCATCTTGGTACCTGTTAGTAGGTGGAATATATTACGCAAGTGGACATTTCATTCTCAGAAGTGGAAAAATAGACGAGCATCTGGAAAACTGGCGTTCCCCTCTGCAGTGGTCAGTATCTTATCAAAAGTCCCAGGGAGGAGCAATGGTGACCCGGCGACCGACCTGCTATCCAACGGACGACCTCAAACCGCTCAAAGATGTTAACGCTGGTTCCGATCGAAAGGTGTCAGAATCCACAGCGCAGGATAGTGTCATGGGGACCAGTACAATGTTAGGAAGGTGGTCATAATGTTATGCCTGATCATAGATACATGTAATCGTTTAGCAGCTGTCTCTACACTGAGGAGTTGCTACGTGACAATTAATTCTTTCTGCCTCTCACTTAAATCACCTTTCCTGCACTGCAGGTCGAGCCAGAAGACCTCTCTATGGATATTGATGTTTCCAGTTCTAACCACTCAATCCTATTTATTTCAAAATTGTCACTCGTCTACAACCACTTATTTCAATGAACATCAAAACATCTGGCAAACACAATGGAACTCACAGTCTGAAAGTCTTTAAACAAGCCAAAATCAAAACAATCCTTAATTTCTTAAGATTAATTGGAATGAAAATATGCATATGAAACAGGACACTGAAACAATGTTTGATAAGACTATAATGTAAAAATAGCAATATTGATGTACATCAATAAACTACCCTTCCTGATATGACTACTAATGTTAACCTGGCGTTAACCATCTAAATAAATAAAGTCACTTGTCTAGTGTTCTTCATTTGAATTCTTATTCTCTGGATTTTTCCCATTCATCACCCAATCTAGTCATGTCAAATTCACAATGATTAGATCGGTGGTTGTGAAAGCAGTGGTGGATTAATCAAGAAGAGCCGGGGCCACCACACACTTGTGCTGGACCGGTCCTGGAAATCAATTGTAGCCAACGATCTGATAATGAAGAACCCCCTCTGATGTGAAACCACTTATTACTGGCCAGTGTTGAGTTTCCAAACGAAAAGAAAAACCCTAGCATTGCTTTCTGTAGGCAACATGGCTCTCTGGACTTGTAGGCACCTTGGACTAGTCTCGACCTTCCCTCCTTCAGACATGACATGTTATATGAAAAGAACATGAGTGATCTCACATGTCTCACTACGGCTTCCAGAAGCAATTCCAGAAGTAATCAGGATCCCTGGTTCAAGCGTAACCTGTGCTATGTGGCCTCTGGATGGTCTTTTAGCATGATTCCTAACAATTGCTTTGATTGGATATGGGTCAATAGGAAGTCGCTGTGGAAAAGTGTCCACAATATGCCATACATGCAAAGCCATTTTCCCCCCAATAGGAATTCACAGAGGTTTGGTTTTCCTATAGTCGTGAGTAAATCGAGCTCAGCCCTTGTGTTTCAGCTATTATTTTCTAACATGGAATTCTGGGTCTTTGGTGTTGAGGTAAAGGTGCTGTCTGTCATGTGCCCTTGACCTCCTACATTGGACACTTATTTCTTCCTGTGATCCCCTTTATCAGAGCAAAGTCAGGACAGTGTGGCAGTGTTATCAGACTCCAGCTCACTGCAGGATGTGTTCCTGGATCCAACCAGCTCACAGGACAGCACACACCAGCCTGATTCTGGGAAGGGTCTCTCATTTTCGGAAGACACGAACACGCCCTTGAAAGACAAGCATTCTACAGTGGAGGAACCAGGTATTGCCTTTTCTGATGTTTCGTCTTCGTTCGCGATACTGCTCTCTGTGTTGATGAACAGCGTTGGCAAAAAGCTTAGAGGAATCTTGTTGGCAATGGTTGTTGTAGGTTGTTCAGGTGTATTAAAACAGCATTGATGAACAGCATGGACAATGTTGGCGAACAGCTTTAAGGAATAGTTTTCTGGATGGGGAACAGTGTTGGTGAACAGTTTAAGAACAGTGTTTTTGAATAGTATTAGCAAACTGGTTTAAGAAACATTGTTGATGTTCTATAGTGTTTTCAAACTATCTTGGCGATAATGAGCAGTGTTGGTGAACAGCTTTGAGGAACCTTGTTGGCCGTGGTGAACTGTTGTGAACAGTGTTGGGGAACAGCTTTCTGAGGAACAGCGTCAGCAAACAGCTTTGACGAACATTGTTGCTGTATTGCTGTATTGCTGTATTGCTGTATTGGCGACCGGTGATGGTGAACAGTGCTGGCAAACAGTTCTGGGGAACAGCTTTGGTAAACAGTGTTGGGGAAAATACTTGCGGAACAGCTTTGGCTATGGTAAAGATTGCATTCTCACCTGCTTTTTAACAGTGTTGAGGAATTGACTTGAGAAACAGCTTTGGTGAGGGTGAACAGTGAGGGTGAACAGTGTTGAGGAACAGCTTTGGTGAGGGTGAACAGTGTTGAGGAACAGCTTTGGTGAAGGTGAATAGTGTTGAGGAACAGCTTTGGTGAGATTGAATAGTGTTGAGGAACAGCTTTGGTGAGATTGAACAGTGTTTGGGAACAGTGTCACCAAACAGATTTGAGGAACATAGTTGGCGATGCTGTTTTGGCAACCAGTGGTGTTGATGGTTATCAGTGTTGGCAATCTGTTCACGCTCAGCAAAGCTGTTCCCCAGCACTGCGTTAAGGAACAGACTTGAGGAACAACTTGGGCAATGGTGAACTGTGTTGGGGAACAGCACGGGTGAACAGTTGCAGTTGGAGAAGAGTAGTACTAATAAATGTAATAAGCAAGCTCTAGTTGCTGCTTCCTAATGGTCTGTATTTGATCTCCCCTCCACTTCAGTTTTCTTGGTGGAGAAGCACGTCGACATCACTTCCACCCCGCTCTCCCAGGAGTCTTCAGACACCACACCCTCGCTCACCTCTCCTGAAACTACCGCCCAAAAACCCCCCGCACCCGACACGCACACCCAGGCCCCCCATCCTCTGTCTGGACCGCGTCCCGCCCCCCGTCGACCCGAGCCACCCGCACCTCTTGAGCCGCTGGAAGTGCCCAAGGTTCTTCCCACGGGTCGGACGGAGCAGAGGAAGACGTTGGTGAACATGTGTATGAGAGCTCTGTTCCTCTGCCTCAATCGCTTCCCTCAGCATTACAAGAGCCTGTACCGACTCGCCCACCTCTACGCCTACAGCAGGACGCACAAGGTGAGGAGAAACTAGCGCATTCGAATAACCTGACTTTGATGATTTATTGAATCCCTCACTAATTCGATACACAGCTCCTTGGTACGTTTCTCATGAGTAGTTCGTTTGAAGTGTCGTTTCATATTGATTCAGTTCAGTGATTCAGTTCAGTGATTCATGTGCCTGTCTGTTCACTCGCATTCGAACCGAATCAATATCACAAACGACTCATTCAAACTAACTATTAATCAGAATCTAACTAGGGAGCTGTGTTCTATGCTAAAGATTCATTAGTTTTACTCACTTTCATTTGTGGAAGAGATTTCTTCATGGTTCAAGTCTTGTCAACTTGTCAAGTCAACCGATCAGAGCTCCCGAATTTGGATTTTTGGACCTAATGCCACCATGAACCCATGTTTGTCTAATCAAGGGGTGGGCATGTGGGCACTATGGCCTGTGTAGCTGTTTAATCTGGCCTGTTTTAGTTACAAATTTGCCCTCAAGGCTGTATTTATTTTGTTTATTTCTCCAACACTGAGTTTTAATTGACTCCACTAGATGGCGCACTTCAAACACCACCGACCTTTTTCATTTTCAGAATTTAGCTGACACTTTTTATCCAAAGCACTTACTTGGCCTATTGTGACTGAGGATGCCGACCCCGTCATTTGGCTTGCCGTGATGTTCTTAACACAAGCTCGGCAGCACCTTGTCGGCACAGGATGTACCTCTGCACCGGCCTATCACTATCGTCTTGTGCTCCACCAGAGAGGAAGTTACTGTAGATAGGGGAACTCCACGATGTGTGATCAAGTTCCTGAAGCATGGGGCGGCCAGGGGGCTTTCCCACGCTATGGTTTTACATCTGCAGTCAGCTGGTACAGAGCCAGGGCCGTGCATTTAGATCACTAGCACCTGTTTCATTTGGCGCTCGTTCGCGGATTTACGTTCTACAGCGGTAGAGATATTTGCTGTCCTCTCGCTCGGCCTCTAGGTACCCACGATCCATTGTTTGTACGAGAAAGGAAGCATCTCTGAGATTATCCACGTATCCGTGACAGCTGGGGGAGCCAGACGGACAGAGAGACGACTGTGCGAGTGTGAATACACACGGCTCAGTCGAACAAACACACCGGAATCTACCAAGCCGAACCTTGCCTCTGAGTGTGTGTTTAGAAAATTGACACGCATGCACCGTAAGCGAAAAAACAAGCCCGCCGCTGGGGTTACCTTATCAGCTCTGAGCAACTTCCTGCCCATGTTGTTTGGCTCTTTTGTTCATGAATCTAACATGATACACTTCATGTTCAAGCATGTAGACACCTGATCATAAGCTTGTCACATGCCGGTCCAGAAATATATAAGCGTAAATACGTCATGCAGAAAAATATTGGCACAACCCCATATGACTTAAAAAATAAATAAATAAATAAAAGCTCATGTTGCCGATCTGGCGAAACATTATGACTACCTTCTTAATATTGTGTTGATCCCTCTTCTACCACCAAAACGGCCTCGGAACTTCGATGCACTGTGTTTGCGGTCTATCAGAACCAGCATTAACCAGCCTTCACTCTTCATGTGCATCAATGATGACCCTTCGCCGGGTTTTCCGTTGTTCCTTCCTTGGACCACTTTTGATTTATCCTGACCACTGCAGACTCCCTACAAAAGCTGTAGACGACCTGTGTGGAGAACTGACCCAGTCATCCAGATGTCACAATTTGGCCCTAGTCAACTCCTTAGCTCTTACTCATTTTTCCTGCTTCTATGGTCGAGTTTTCCGAACTTCATTACCCGAGTTGTGGTTTTGCTGCTTGTGAGCTCAACATCTTGTACATCTTGACTGACATCTTGGTGCAGATTAACCCGTAAACTTAAACTCCTCACAGATAAAAAGTGGTAAATCACTAAACACAAATCATTTTCAATGTGATGTGATTTTCATGAGGTTACAGGGAATCCGGATCCAAAACAAAAGGACAGCCTTTTAGTTGAATGTAGGACGATGAACGTCACACAGATGTTTGAAACCTCTGCTTAGAAGTTCAGGTAGTCGGGAAAGCAGGACACTTTTCTAGATCTGGGGTTTAGCAGTGTCGTACCGGCATGTTGGGAAAGGCTACAGTAACGTGCACACCGTTACACGTGCACTCACACGTGCACCAGCGACTAAACAACTCTATTTTGTGTCTATACAGAACCTCCAATGGGCAAGGGATGTGTTGCTAGGAAGCAGTATCCCGTGGCAACAGCTCAAGCACATGCCAGCACAAGGACTTTTCTGCGAGAGGAACAAGACCAATTTGTTCAACGTAAGTCACATACAAGTTTGTAATTCTTCCCCAAGTGATCAGCTGATCAGCAGGGATCTTGGAGACCCCGCCCACTTAGTCCGGTCATTCCCACACCAAGCAAACACGGTGTCATTCTCATTTAAGACCACACTAACTAAGTCCGGTCATTTCCCTTCAGCACTGTGCCCACTGCTCATCGAAGACCACACCCACTAAGTCCGGTCATTCCACCACTCAGCAAACACAGTGCTTACTGCTAAGTGAAGACCACACCCAGCTGCCCGGTAGCAGAGCAAAGACTCAAACCTTATGATTAATTGTTTTTAAAATACATAATATAAAGATTTAATTGCTACAATGTTAAAAAAAATGTGGAAATGTTATTTAGAACTCTTATTTTAAAACAACAGTTAAGTGTTCCTAATAAATTGCTCACATGTAGGTTTTGTGCTCTGGCCCTCATGCTGGTGGGTTTGATCATCATTTACGCTGAACACTGGTGGCAGGGTCGGGTGATATGACGGTCATTAAGCAGCCTGGTACTCCCCAACCGAGTGTGATATGGGCGTGATATTGGTCGGGCTGTCCTAGTTCATCCTGAATTTGGTCTCACACACACACGCAAGTTTCTCAGGCTCACACTCGTACATATGCGCTTACATATGCTTCCACCCACACGCTCGCCCAGTGTGTGATCTGTCACCACTCATCACCGCTGATGCAATTCTGGCAAAGCCAGGCACGCCAAACCGGCGATGGTCGAACTGGCGTAGGGCAATAGGAGCTGCAGTGCCAGTTTTTGATTTGGACCAAATAACTGGTCCTGCTTTTTGGAAATGCTGGCAAGGTTTCTTCTACTTTACATTGAGGAGGGTTTTACCTTCTGACGCTGGGTCGCTTCCCAGATGGGGCAGTCCGGGTGTATTATGTGTGGAGCTAGCATGTTCTCTCTCTGCCAGCAGGGGTTTCCCCAATGAACGTCCACTCTTACGTCTTTATAAAGCACAATTCCAGAGAAGGGTTGTGTCAGAAAGTGTCAGTAAGTATTGTGAGGGGTCCAGTTTCATTGGAATTCTTCTGAATGGTAAATTTGGTCTCATGGGCATCAAGTCACCTCACGAACCCTCGCTGCTAGTCATATCTATATGTTGACGCATGACTGGAGCCTAAAGCTCAAGATTTGAGTACGGATCCACTGCCGTACCAAGAAAAATAAGAGACCACTTCAAAATGACCAGTTTTTATAGTTTTACAATGTATGGGGATGGGTTTGACCAAAATGAGATGTGTTGTTTTATTAGATAAACTGGAAAAAAGGATTAGAATTCAGTACAATACAATACTCATTGTTTTTACTCATTTTGGTAAAACACACACTCAGAAATTATAAAACTAGAGCTAATTTTGAAGGGGTCTCTTATTTGTAATTATACTGTTTCACACACACACAGATGAGATAGGAAATGTAATTTGTATGTTGTAATTCAAACAAAAGTGCATACATAGTGTGTAGTAATTGACTGATTATTCCCTTTAAAGAGTGATCTACAAATCTTTTCTTTTAGATATCCACAGCGCTTCACTTCACATTTTATCTTACAGCCTTTTTCCAAAATGGATCACATTAATTTTCCCCTCAAAATTCTAAACATAATATTTCATAATGACAAAGTGAACAATGATTGTTTATTCAAAAAATCAGCATTTGCTCAGTACAATTGTTGAAGCACTTTTGGCAGCAATTACAGCCTTCGGTCTTTTTGAGTATGATGCTGCGAGCTTGGCTCACCTATTTTAGGCCCTTTCTCCCATTCTTGAGAAGAGGAAATCACCATCACATGGTTCTACTTAAATGCCTTACTTTCATGATATAATATCACTGATGAACTTTTTACGGTTTCCATCAATTTCCATTAAATGCCAAATATGAGGATCATAAATTTAAGTAAATATGATTTATATGATAATTTAAAGGAATGTGTTTTTCCAAAATGAGTGTTTCTTTTCCAGTTCTATTATACACACTGTAAAACTGAGTATTTCATCCCAGTACATGTTAGTGGGTGGGATATATTGGACATCAAGTGAACATTTTATTCTCAAAATGGATGTTGTAAGCAGGAAAGTGTCCGAACATAAGAATCTGAGCTCGTCTGACAAGGGTCAGATAATCAAGATGGCTATCCGACTGGATCGGAGCCTCTCCAAACTGCATCTGCAGTGGTCAGTAAAATGTGTGACCTAGACTCATTGATGTGAGCGAGCTAGTTACTGGGGCTCACGAAGTTCTGATAGAAAGGTGTCAAACACTCAAGTGCAGCTCAGTTACGGGGCTGTTTTGGCAGCAAAATGTGGACAAACACGACAGTCGGGAAGAAGTCTCAATGTTATGCATGATCGTGTATATATTTTCGCCTGCTGCATCTTAAATAAACGTCAGAGACGAAAAACTTGAGTTTTTTTGCACCTTGGGGTACACAGGCGCGTGCCAAGATGCGCGCTCTTTCCTGGTCTCTTCTCGCGCCGCTTGTTTATCTTGCGCTCACCGCTCGTGCGGACGGACCCGGGTGGGTTGGGAGGGGTGTTCCTCCGCCCAGCGATTGGCCGGCTCTCGGCTTTGTGTACAGAGGGTGCGAAGCATCATGGAGGGAGAAGTAGTGTGTGTGTGAGAGAGAGAGACGGGTAGATAGACAGGAGAGAAAGAGGGCTGGGATCAGAGAGTGCGTGGGTGGTTTGTTTTGCCGTGTCAGGGCTGCGAAAAGTGCGAGCCGCACCGGTGAAGAAAGCGCGTTTGAATCCGCGATCCCACGGCTGTGGAAAGGACCTCGGATTGCTAAAACTACGTGATTTTAAGGCATCGCATTGTTTTTTTTGGGGAGGAGTGCAGAATCGAAAGTGGAGACGCTTCTTCTCGGTGATGGTGAGTTGCGCGTTTTGTTCGATTGCACTTGGTCATAGTAAAAGTGCGCACACGCAGATCTAAAAACGCGCAAACGTGAAAAGAGAAAAGTGCACCCCTCTACAAGTCGTGGAAAGAATGTGTGAACACCAGAAACCAGTGTTTTGCGTTTGTGTGTGCGTGCGCGCGCGTGCGTGCGTGTTTGTGTGAGGTGGGCGTGTTTTGGCTCAGCACACCATGGCCAGCGTTCCCGCTTCTGTTCTGCCTCTCATCAAGCCCAAGCAGCTTTAATGACCACAAATGGCAAAGACTCAAACATCATGACTCAGAGAAGCCAGGAACCTTTCCAGACTTTTCCGTGTACCCCTTCCCCTCCTCTCCCTTATTCCTCGCATTCCCTGGCACCTTCTCACCTTTCCCTTTCCGTGCTGCACATATGGGACTTGGAGGGTGCTGTTTCTTTCCCAGGTGTCTCCTCCATGACAGGAATGCCAGCAAAAAAAAGTTAATTCTGACCATTATGTTTGATAAGTCGGACACCCTCAGTTATTTGTTTTTCTTTGTCATCAAGTCATATCCGATCCCTTGGTTGTGTCTTCTTTACTGCTGTAGACCCCTACTCTGAGCAAGGAGGGCAGGGCATCAAGCTCTTATTGCACACTGGGAACAGTATGCCATACAAAGAGTCTTGCATTGAGAGCAGATAGCAGAGCTACAAATCAAACTTGAGAGCTTGAGAGTTCAGAACCGCTAGATCAAGGTATCCTCTTCTTCTGAGCGCCTTATTTTTTAATACTGTGAAAACTCCTTCCAGGGATATGTGTCAGCCCCAGGTCGGTCCAAGTCTCCGGGACTCTGTGTGGAGTTTGCATGTTCTCCCTGTGTCTGTGTGGGTTTACTCCGGGTGCTCCAGTTTTCTCCCAGAGTCCAAAAACATGCAGATATAAAATTGTCCAAGACCTGTGTTTGATATAAACTCATGTACTGATTAAACGTGTGTGATGTATATCTCCTGTAGCAACATCTAGTGATAATAAAATGTTCATAAATATTAGGCTATTCCCAGCCTATGCATAAGTGCGTAGCAGCCGTATGCATTTTTTCATCTGCACTTTAGGGTGCATACAAATCAGCTACGTGTACGGAGAAACACAACCTGATCCATGCAGGCACCATCAATCAGCCAGCAGAGGTCGTAATTGCATGACCCTATCCTACTTAGCCCCACCCCTATATGAACAACAGGCCAATCGTTGTTCTTTTTCCACCCAGCCAAGACGTCTGGCAGAGCCGAGACTCGATACGATGTGTACATTTTATGAACATTTACAAAATGACTGTTAAAGTCTTCTTGTAATTATAGACTTTGTGTGTCCAGTTGGTCTTAGAATTCTGATTAAAAAAAAAAGAACTTTTACAAGTATCGAGCCTTGAACGGAAAGCTGGCCTAAAAAATTTGACACACAATTTCCCCCCCTGTGTCATTTGTATGTTTCATAACTCCTTATCAAGAACATCTCACACTTCACCTCTCGAGTCGTCAGCACAATGAACTGTGTTTGTTTCGCTCTTCAGTGTTAGCAGATCGTTTCAGGTTTCAGTCTGCGCTCCCATTGGGTAAGCCTGAAGTTCGGCGAGGTGTCTGGAAGGAGCCGTTCATTCCTCGTGGAGGGTTCAGCTTTAAGCCTAGGAGCTCGTCTGTTCTTAAGAGTGTAATGATTTTGCAGTTGGCAGATATCGATCAGAAAGGGCGGCCGACGTTTGGTGGAAACACTTGAAGCAATTTAGAGGTAGAAGGGGTGTTTTTCTGAGCAGCAGGAGATCACCGCCGGGGCCTCCGAATGCCAGTTCGCCCGGAGTCAGAGTAAGTCCCTTTTTAAACTGGGTGTAATTATAGTCGTACGATTTTCTTTCGCTGGGTGGCAAAACGCGTAACTATGGCAGCATGAAAAGAAAAGCAGCCAATCAGATCGCTGGCATTTAATAACATGGCGTTTCAGGTCAACGCGTGTCAGTGTGAAACGATGATGAGTTTTAGAAAGTAACTAAATGACTGTAATACAGTTAATTATGTTGCACACCGACCAGGCATAACATTATGACCACTGAAAGGTGAAATTAATAACACTGGTTATCTGTTAGTGGGTGTGATATGTTGGGCAGCAAGTAACACGTTATCCTCAAAGTTGGTGTAAGCATTTGTTGGCCAAATAGTGACCACTTTAGGTCCAATTGCTAAAGAAGTTGGCAGCAAAAGGGCGACCAGTGCGATATTAGGAGGATTGTCAAAGTGAATCAAGCTTCTGATCTCTAGTCTAGATCGTCGATCAATGAGCTCATGTTTCTCAAGTAGTGCCAGAACTCACTGAAGGATTGATTAAGGTAAATCAAGCCAAAAAAGCCTAGTGGTTTCAATACTGAGCTAGTAATCAGAGGGTCAATGGTTCACGCCTTCACTTACTCAAGTCGTGTTTTCAGCTGCTTTACACTTGGACATTTTGATGGCTAAAGCTGATTGCTAACTGAATTGTCTCAGGACAACTCCGACCAGCTCAAAGTGCATATTAACCCATAAACATGAAGCCCTACGTTTAGGTATTCTCTTGTATTCCATTACACTGCAGCTATTGATTATTTTTAGAATCAAGTAGTCTAATATTCCAGCAATTAATCGAGTAAGCGGATCAGAAATGCCTTTTCTTTAATAAAGAGCAAATACATATGAGATAAAATAAGATGCATCTTAAAACTAACCGCACATTATGCCTTACATGTGATGATTATCCGATTAGTCGCAGCAGACTCTCGGTCACTTGATTGATCATCGATCCATGAAGTATTTCGGCAATGATAGT
>JAYDZG010000002.1:20839660-20853181 GCA_034509265.1 Microcambeva bendego
CTGTGGGAGGAAACCGGAGTACCCGGAGGAAACCCACTCGGACACGGGGAGAACATGCAAACTCCGCACAGAAAGGATTGAACCCAGGACCTTCTTCCTGTGATGCGACAGTGCTACCCACTAAGCCACCCTGCCGCCCCCCTTACATGTAGAACACTTTAAAAAGAACATTCATAAATGGCAAACAAAACATAAAATAAATCCCATTCAGTTTATTTTTAAAATGTATACAGGCAATCTAAATCAACATAAAAAGAACCAAAAGTGTCAGCTATAGGTTACGCAGAACAAAAGCTCTGTGTGTATTGTTTCCGTCAGATGAAGTGAATTTAGCGTTTGTGTGTGTACATGCGTGTTTCTTATAGAATCATGTGCTTAAAAGGTTAAAAGTCTGCGCAAAACACCACGCAATGAGTTTGTACTTTTACCAGTTTAAAATCATCTTAAACCTTTAGTTTTCTCTGTCGACTCTCCTCTATTCACCCTCATTGTTATCATTGGTTTTTTATTTATTTTTGAGACGTGACAAGATCTCGGTTCCGTCCTAAATCGCACTTTCTTACCGAACAGTAGGTGGGAAGTGGCAACTGCGCAGTAAATAACCTGTTTATTGACCTGTGCGTGAAAAGTCCCAGGTTCAACTGCCGTTACGGTGTGTGATTTGGGACGCAGCCCTCTGCTTTTTCACGTCATCTGGTCACGGCGCAGAACGCGGAGAGCTTTATATAGTTTTGTGTGCTGAACGATTCCTCGATGTGAGAAATTTGCATCGATTTACTCGAGTTAATCGTTTTAGCCCTACATTCCATATAAAACATTTTTCTATCGTGCTCTGCTCTAATTTGGGCAGTGGCTTGGACGTCAGGCGATACATCAAAGTCAATTAGAGTATCAAATAGCCCTGCGCATGTGGAGACCTCTAATGGGATCTTTAAAACAGACCCCCTCCCTCCTTGTCTGGCATTCCCTGTCTGGCTTCCTCTTCTTCTGATTAGAGCGCGTGGCTGATACGACTAGCGCCGCGCAACCTAACCGCATCTAAGTAGGGACGTATACACTAAACATTTACTATTTCTCTTTAAAAATGAAAAAAAAAGAATAAAATATTTGTAATCTATTTTAGTTAATTAAACAATGAATGCCCTTTTATTTCTGAGGTAGGTGGGAACTATGCCGTAAATGTACCAACCGCCTCTGCTGTTTGAAGTGAATATCGATTCTTCTTCAATGAATCGCTGACTCGAATTGTGTCCCACTGGAATCGATTCTTAACATAAAGTCTGTTCAGCAGGCAGATCTCAAGAAGTTTTAATCATACTCTGCTGAGAGGTCAGCAGCAATTCTAATTCAGATGGTAAACGATGTGCATCACATGCAGTACAACAGGATTGTATTTCTTTGGCGGGGCTCTGTTTCTTTAAATTTCCTTACATGAGTGAGATCGATAGAGGCTTGCATTTTAAAAAATACATAACTATTTACTTGTTAAAATCAGATTTAAAGCGGTTTAAGGAGAACAGTTTAAATCACTCTTACTGTTCTATACAAGGAGAAATAGAAGAACCTGAATGATGCAGAATCTGAAGCATCAGTTAAAAGGACTTTTTACAAAGTTTCACACACACACTACTGGTGCATTTAAGATCAGCTTTGTGATTTAAAAAAAAGAATAACAACACAAATTTGTTTAAAGTTCAAGCACATTTTGTTCAGATTTGTTTTAAGGTGATTAGTGAATTAATGTCGATGCCTTCATTTCTATTTTAACAGCTTAGCAATGGAACATTTAGGCATATTATGTTCAGCAGAATTGAAATCACCATGATGGTCCAGTCCCACACGACGGAAAATGTAATTGTTCACCCCTGCCACTGATTATGGTGTAATAGTAATTATGGTGTAATAATCTGGCAACCCCAACCGACCGCAGAGCTGAGAAAGCATATTGCTGCAGTTGCCACTGTAGTGTGGTTGGAAACTACTGTTTTGTTTCCAAATTTTGTTTTGCTCCTGCATCATCTCTGTACAGGTGCACTGCTTCTCATCAAGGCTTCCAAAATAAGTTTCATGTCCTCATATACACCAACAACCCTGTAACTGCTGCACTGTGTATTCTGACACATTTTTTTTATCAGTTTGAGCTACAGTTGCTAGCTCACTTGCATCAATAAGGCTTGGTCGCCGGTGTACCGCTCTTCCATCCTTGGACCCCTTTTGATAGATACTGACACCGTACAAGAGCTGCGGTCTTGGAGCTGCGGATAAAATGTTCCCTTGCTGTGAAATATATACCACCCACTCACAGGTGCCCTGATGAAAAGATAATCGGTGTTATTTATTCACCTGTCTGTGTTCAAAATGTTACACTTGGTCAGGTAGATCCCTACACCTCCAAGTCTCAAACTAGAAAGGCTATAATGAAGTTCAGTCCTTGCTTTTGCTTCACCTTCATTCTTATCCCCGGCACTTCAGAACAGTTAACGCCCAGGTTCATACCTAATCTGTGCAGATTAAAACTCGTCTTTCCTGAAAAGCAAGCCCGGGCAGGGTGAGACACTCGGCTCTTAGCAGAACTTTTCATGTCAAGTGTTATTGCAGTGGATTTCCCACTCATCCAGCATGGATAAAATACTTAAATACGATGGGGTCAGAACGCAAGGTTAAATACGGCGCGCCTGGAGCAGACCGGGTTAAGGGTCTTGCTCAAGGAACCAACCGTGTCTGGATTTGAACCACCAATCTCTGGTTGGAAGTCCAAAGCTCTGCCCACTAGGTTACCACTGGCCAAACCAGAGCACCCAGATGGGTGCAAACATGCAAACTCCACATAGAAAGGAACCGGATCGCCTTAGCAAGGGATTCAACCCAGGACCTTCTCGTGCTACACATTTAGCCACTGTGCCGAACCAACACTACTGTCATGACTGTTTAGATCAGTGGTGCCCAGTACAAACACACGGTGCATGCAGGTAGACCACGCCTCGTTCCAACAGCTCAGCATGATTGACAGTACTGCTGAAACGATTAGTGCTGAGTAATTCGATGAAAATTTGTTTTTAAACCGATGACTTTTACCTTAGTACAACACGTTCACGCTGTGGTCAGTGAAAAAGCCGACCTAAACGATGCTCACACCGGGTGCACCTCTCCATAGAACGCAGCCAAGATTACAAATGGCACATCTACCTGATCTAACCCATATAATCCTAATCCTGACATTTTTTGCATCCTACAAGTGCCACAAAGCCCCCAACAAGTCATTAAATGTTTGTCATGCGTGAGCTTTCGCTGAAACGTTTACTTCTGAAAGTTGCACAAATTGAGGCAATTTTTATGTATTTTTTTTAATTATAATTATTATGCCTTTGTTTTACTTCGTTGCCCATATTCATTTTGGTAATTTGAAGTTTTCATGTATTCATTTTTGCTCTTTATTAAAGTGAAAGTTTTTTATCCGATTACTCGATTACTGAAATTTAGCCACTTTTTCTTTCACTTGTGGTTTGCGACAAGGTTCTGGGTTGAATCCCCAGGTGGGGCGGTCCAAGTCCTGTCTGTGGGTTTACTCCTACAGTCCAAAAACATGCAAGTGATTGAATTTGAGATACAAAAGAAATGTCCATGACTTTGTTTGATTATCCAGATTTAGTCATGATTCACACTTTTGGTTACATTAATGGTAGTAATTCGTTACACGACTTTCAAAGCGCCTCCACCTAGTGGACATTTTAAAAATGAATGGACAGGTGCACATATTACCAAGTTGCTCCAGGTTTAAAAACATCCACACAAACGTAAGTGCTCGGCCGTTCTGACTTCGATCATCTGAGCTTACAGATGCACGTTTGGTCCCAGTGTTTTTATTCCTCTCCCAGATTGAACACAGTAAACCCAAGCGGCTGGCTGACATATGAGGGCCAGTAATTATTTCTCATCAACTTCCTGTTCAGCCATAAGCCGCTCTCCTCCCCCGTCGCCTGTGATCTCATTTATCCATCCATTCATTAATAAGGCAGCTGGAGGTTTTTTTCATTCCAAACATCTTTTTAATTATGACATGTTTGCTCTTTTATAGTGACCAAGACCGATTCTGTGGTAGATTTGGAAAGAAAGAAGGATGGGAATACAAAAGCTCGTTCAATAATTGGGTGCCGACACCGTCCACAGTCAAGCATGCTTTGTAGCACATTTGACTCAGAGGAGCTTTCTGAATTAGGGTGATGATATTTCATGATTATATTAAGCTTGTCCGACTGTGGACAGCGTCAGAACCTCAATTAATTAGTTTTAAGAACCTCAATTAAATCCTCTCAGCTTATAAAATGCTTACAAACCAGTGCAGAGATTTGGAACTCCCTGGTCTAAATCTAGGCTCTGCCATTGTTTGGCTGTGCGCCCTCTAGCTGGAAAAATCGGCCTCCGGTCGACTTGGTGGGAAAGACTGAACTCAGGGGTTGATGTTATCGAAGCTGTTTGAGGATGGGACAAATTTGAATCATAAAGGTGCCCAGGTGACACAGTGGGAGATTGGGAGGATGCAAGTGGCAGTACTTGCAGCATACGCGGTGCTGCTAGGGCAGGACTACTGGATATGTGGATGGGTACATTATATAAGAACCCTGAATAGCAGATAGAGTGGCGCTTGGCTTGAAAACCCAAGACCTGCCAACCTAGCACCAGTGACGTCAGCCAAAGTGCTGCTTGAAGTGAATGTTGATTCATTTTTTTTTGTCCAATAGATTTGAAACGTGACATTTTGTAATCGCTTATTAACCGTCTTGTTGTGCATCGTTACATGCCTATTGGTTAATGTACTGGACTAGCAATGGAAGGCAGCTGGTTCAAGACACACCACTGGCGCCGGTTGCCACTGTTGGGCACTTGAGTAAAACCCTCAATTGCTCAGGTTGCCCAGTACTTTAGGTCTGTGTGGCAAATGTAACTATGTAAACGTAGGATAGTCAGTGGGAGGACGAGCGGGAGAGATGGGACTAAAGTGTGGGCAGAATGCTGGCACTTTTTCTCTCTCTCTATGGCGCTCAAGCGCTCATTCTGCCCAACCAGGAACAGATGGCCTTACAACAATATTGTGCCTACGCTTCTCTTTTCTACCTCTCATCTCTTCTTCTCAGTTCTTTCTCCCACACGTACCTTCAGTACCGCTCTCCTCTTCCCAGCGTCTTCGTTATCCCAGGTCTTTGATGGACCCTGGGCTTTATTTTGTGACACAGGCAACATCGTTCCAGCCCAGCGATGGGCAAACTATGGTCCGTGGGCCACGTGCGGAACGTTCATCTGTTTATTCTTTATTTCACCTTTTTTCTTCAGTACCCTGTTTTTCAATTGATTCCACTAGATTACTTCACCCCAAGTCGAAAAACAACTACAAGCATTATGCTCTGCCCTTTGCAATACTGACAACAAAGCATTAACAGGCTATGATAATATACCTGCACACACTGTTACTAAGACTAAAATGGAAAACACGTACCACTGTAGTGGCAAACAGGTTCAGAGATCATTAAAAAATAGCTTTTGTTTGTGGTGCGCTTCTCTTTAGTGCCTGTCCTGATAAAAGTAATAAATAAAAAAACATTAGAAATCACAATCATGCTTTTGCAAACGTGCACATAATGGGATGGGTCTGGAGTTTCATTTATACTAAAAAGATCCACCTTTAATCATGAAAATAAAGGTTTGAGACAAGTTATTAAACCTCAATACACCAAAAGACCAACAACACTGTACTGAAACTATAAAACCTCAGTGAGCAGTCTTTACTTAGATTTCAAATGAGTTTCATGTGTAATTTGTATAAGTTCCAACCACCCAACACCACCAACCCACTGTGGCCCATGGGCCGAAATGTTTGCCCACCCAGGTTCTTGGCTAATTAAAGACAGAAAGACAATGATGGCTCAGGGGTTAAGGTACTGGACTAGAAGTATGGAGGTTATTGGTTCAAGCCCCACCATGACCAGGTTGCCACTGTTGGGCCCCTAAACATGGCTCTTAATGCTTAATTGTTTAAAAATTGTGTTTAGCTGTAATTGCTTAAAGTTGCTTTGGATAAATGCCAAAATTGGAAACGTGTCATCGCCAGGACTGATTTTGTGTGTGTGTGTGTGTGTGTGTGTGTGTGTGTGTGTGTGTGTGTGTGTGTGTGTGTGTGTGTGTGTGTGTATTTTCTAATACATGTTTCTCTGTGTCTCCCTTTAGGGAATCTGGCGAATTCCAGTAGATGAAATCGATCGTCCAGGCAGCTTCGCGTCTCACATGAACAGGTCCGTCGTGCTCTTACTGGATGTTCTGCTGCAGTTAAGGGATCACGACACTCTGCTCAAAATCTCCCACATGCTCCAGAGAACCCCGGATCAGGGAAAGTAAGTTTTGCGTATGTTATTCGTATGATGTAACTGGTTCATAACTCGAAGATGCTGTCGGCTTAAATAGAGATGGGTGAGGCGCCCAGGTGGCCTCAAGCACACGAGCGCCGACATTCAGAACACTATGGTTCCGAATCTCAGCTCTAGTGGGCACAGTTGGCGGTGACGCCTGGTTAGCAGAAATAAAAGTCTGTGATCCTGGATGTTAATTCTTCTCTCTCTCCCTCTCTCTATCTCTCTGGGTGGCTCTTTGTAGGAAATATTTACGGGATGTGGACCGGCAGGTCTTGGCCAAGCGCGCGTTCTTCTTCACTGTGAAAGTGCTGGAGGACAATCTGGATAAACTCACGGCGGTATGACGACTCAGTTTCCTTCTGCTTAATGTTTTGTTCACGTGAAAAGCTCTTGATGCCGCCATTGAAATATCCTCTCTGACTCATATGCCACGGGGTCTAAGGTTCAGAAAGTTCAGCTTTTTCTTTTTTTATTCCTCTAATTTTTTCCCATTCATTTTCTGCACATACACATTGAGATTGAAGTGCAAAATAGTGACCATGACACAAGATTTTTTTTTTATTGTGGGCACGTGTCTAACCAAGGAGAGGACTTAAAATCGTACATTTTGAGCATCTCCGTTATGAGTTGAGTCACAAGCTTTAGACTCGAGTCCAAGTCACGTCACGAGACGTTGGCAAACCCAGTCATGACAAATAATGAGCCAAACTGTTTGATATGATGAGGCAAAAGCTTGAACTTGAACAACAGCGTTGTTCTCGTACACATCTTCTACAAATCGATACATCTTGATCCTTGCCCTTACTACGCTGTTACATAACCACTTAACCAATCTGTAACCTGAATCAGACAGAATGATGTCATTACTGTATTTCTAATCTTCCTCACTCTCTCGCTGTCTTAGGTCTCTGATCCTTCCAGACCCAACTCTTCCTCGATGGGCGAAATGACCACAGCCGACCTGTCCAGCCGCCCTCCGTCCACAGAGGACCCGAAATCCTCCCATCTCTCAAAACCATGCCCTCCAGATTCCTCCTTAGCAAGCTCGATACCCATTCAGCACCCGGCTCCTCGCCCTCAATCTTCCTCACAGCTGCCCATCGTGGTGTCTTCTCAGCCCAGGCACGGCGGCACCTCCACCCTCGCCGAGCCAATGGAGCTCGAACCCGGGATGCGGATAGGCGCGTTGAAGCTGGCCACCGACGGACTCGTTCAAGGACCGGGCGCCTCCGTGGTGGTGGCGGGACCGGATGGCGCACGGGGTCCAGAGCTTTCGCTGGAAGAGCTGAGCATCAGTTCTAAGCAGTTGATGCAGGGTCAGACTCTCGGGGGGGGCGACACATCGGCGTCGACACGGCCCAGCAGAAAGAGGAAGCTGCTGGAGGATGTGGAGTCGGGCAAGACGCTCTTGTTGGACGCGTACAGGGTTTGGCAGCAGGGACAAAAGGTCATGACCTACGATCTCGGCCGTATAGAGAGGATCATGTCCGAGACCTACATGCTGATCAAACAGGTGAGTGTGGGCACCAATATAATGAGGGAATTGCCCGTCCAGTGCTGGTCCTGGGTAAAAGAAATAAGCTTCCTGGGTCGAATCTAAGCTCTGCTAACGGTCGTCAGGGTGCCATGTAGGGGGATCAACAAACTGGCCACCGTTCCATGAAAACTCAATGTGAGCTGGTCTATAAAATATGATTGTCCGAAAAAGAGAGGGGGGGGGAAGTCCCCCACAGGGGTGCAAAAATATACAAAAGCACAGTGTACATGCCCATTGTATTGAAATTGGTGTACGCGATTCCCAAATACAACAAAGAATAAACAAACAGAGAAAAAGGCAAGAACAAAGCAAGCCTCCCGGCAAAACAAAGCTTATCACTCATAGAATCCTAGAGATGTGCGCCGACTAGGGGACGGTTTCTGAACTGCTGTATTTTAGCACGCAGCGAGTTCACATGCCGATCAGCTCTCTGCATGGAGAGCCACACCCCCATCAGCACCGTTCCTTGACTTGCGCAGACGCCGCAGCTCACGCAGTCATGAGGATGCGGTGGGACCAGCCAGACAGGCCCTCGACAACGGTTAATCATTGTTCATACAGATGGCAGAAACCATTCATTCGATATCCCAGCTCTGGTGTGCTAGCGTTTTACCTTGCTGTCAAAACGGCACAGCTTTAAGGAACTGGTTAGGTAAGAGTAGCTCTAGTATGTTTAAGTCCTACTATTTCTAAGTTGATCCCGTTGGCCAGTGCTATCGTCCAGTCATCTGCACGGACATGATTGGCTCACCAACTCGAGTCACTGGGAGGTACACTCGTCAGTGCGCTCTCACCACCGGGCCCAAGCCTGACTAGAAATGACAGGGCATCCAGGACTGGGAAAAGTACCTAAATGGCACTCAATACCTGAATTGCTTTAAAACAACATCGTCACACACTAAAGTGGCTGTTTTATAGCTGAATGAGTTATGACGTCCTAATATTAGAATGAGCGTGGTTTAAAACGACTGGAAATCAAGAATCTGACTCGTGCTCTGGCGTTTTCTCATCATGCCGCAGTACAACAGAGATGATTTATCACACTGGATGAAGAATTCAATTCAAATATCTGCAGGATGGTGCATGCCGATCGTGAGTTGGGGGAAGCTGAAGGATGAGCTTCCAGATTGAGATTTATAGTTTTCCCTGTTCTCCAGGCTAGGATTTATAACTTAACAAATACCGCCCAACAACTCCAAGAAAGGCGTTCTCCACCAGAGGAGACTTAATTCATTAAGAGCAGCGAGCAGCACCTGAAAGCTCCGTAATCGTGTTACACGGGGACGATTCTCAGAGAAACTGCGATTACGTTAGCGCACTACACCGATATAATGGCAATGAGAGGTTCCTGGAATGCGATCGTTTGCTAGGTTTAGCCCAGGAGGACCAGCGTTCCTGCTATTTCCTTCAAATACGAGAACTTCCAACCGGTCGATCCAACACATGAGACTTGACTCTATGCTGATTGTCAAACACAACTAACCAAGCGCTTTAGATATGCGAGAACACAAAGTCTGCTTAAAATTCCAAAGATTGTTGGCACCCATGGTGAGATATTTTGCTAGCACACCGTCGCTGGGATTCTAAACTCCCTGAGTTTGAATCTCAGCTCAGCTACCAGTCGACTGGGCATCCCTATAGCAGGCACAGTGGGCTGCAGGTTGCCTTTGCTTGACCCTTGGCTTGGAGATTAATCTGCATTTGTGTGGAAAAACTGTCAAGTCTAACTTGAAAGCTCCACAAGTAGCCATGTTTGAGTAGATTTTTCAATGCTTTACTTTTCTGGAGTTCTGAGAAATTGTAAGAATCCAAATAAGCTTTTCAGAGAGGACAAAATGCTCATCGTTAAAATAAAATCTTACAGAAAAAAAGTCAAAACATGAAACCTCTTAGCTACTCATTAAGTTCTCTTCACTAATGAAGAGAAAGAACTCAACAAAAAATCAGCAACCTTAATGAACCATCGATGGACATTTAAGCCTCTCATAAATTAATCCATAAAATATAAACAGCAATGGATTAGTCTAACCAATGAGATCTACCCCAAAGTAAAGTAAAACACTGCAGATGCAGAATAGGCTATTCCAGACTTACTTGGAGAACACACCTTGCATAGACTGTAACACTCACTGAGAGAAATAATCTTAACATTTTGCTACCAATATAAAACTGAAGACATACACACGTTATATAAATAAGTAAAAGTAATAAAGTACCAATGCCTGCCTTAGTCGCTTTTGCCACATCATATCAGTTCTTCTCAACCTAGGAGCTTTGAACTCCCAGTTTGCCGCTGATCTTTTGAATCAGGTGGAGCACTGGCACACTTTATAGGAAACGACAGCACGGCCGGCCTAAATGCATTTCTCATATGAAGAGTCTGCTGGGTGGTATAAGGCTGGACTAATAGTGAGGTCATCGATGCTGTGTTAGGATCCTGAGGCACGTGTACAGACTGGGGAGATGAGTTCGAGGCAGGTACAGGATAAGAGATTAAGAAGGGACTGTAAACTGCACCTGCATCATAGGAAGTGTGTCGGGTGAATGGACCTGAAGGGGAGAATCCTACAATAACCTACAATGCATTCTGGGTCTCCAGCAATGCAAGATGCTTTGGCTACACTGAAGATTTGGGGAGAAAGGAAATGGGAGAAAATTGGACCGTGCCAAAAGCTTATTTTTAATGATCCACACGCGATGGCTAACGAAATCATCTAACGTCCTCTCATGAACGATCCTGGACACATCCGGATGGTACAAGCATGGTGCGGTCAGTTCACAAGTGAAAAACCAAGTACACACGAGCCGCGTCAACCTCAGCCTTTTCATTTTCTACACAAAAAACAAGCTGCTGACATTTCCATTAAGGTTATATCGTTAGGTTGAGAGGATAATGGCTTATTTTTTTTATCAGCTGGTTTCTTACACACACTCACTCTTGCGTTCACATAGCAACGTTTCACTTCCATCCTATTATCAGTTCATACCACACTCGCACTGAATCAAGCCCTCAATCTCCTCCGCCCGGATAATTAGATCTGCTGTGCGGATGTAGACGTGTGTATACGCTGCCGTCATCTGTCATGTTTTCACACAAACACACGGATCCGTATATGACGTTCCGAGTTAGCGAAGCCATGTTCCTAGTTTTTGATGTGTAGTCAATAGGGCTAATTCCTACCTGGAACTAATTGTGTCTAGTTCTCAGTGAACAATGTTTGCCCTGACATTTCAGATTTGAATATCAAGCTTCATCACGGATAATGATCGACTCATCTAGTAGAGGGATATTAAAGCCGGAGGGGGGTTCATAATAACTGCTGCAATTACGACCTCTACTGGCTGATCAGAGCCATCATAATAAATCAGTGGAGTAATACTGTTTTTAATAAATCTTTTAATTTCATTACCAATTTTATTTATTTTATTCTTTTTGCTTTCACAATACTTTCTTTAGCTGTTTGGTTCTTCCTTTCTATTGTTTATTCTTCAATTAATTTACCTTTCTTTGTATTTATTTATTTACCTTTATTTGTATCTATATACCTTTCATGTACCTATCTACCTTTTTCCCTTTTCTTTTATTTATTCACCTTTCTTTCTCCATCCTTTCTTTCTTTTTGTTACTCTGTATTATTTAACTGTTTAATTTTTTCTTTCTTCTATTTATGTAACTTTTTTCTATGTAGTTCTTTACCTTTTGTTTCTTTCATTTTCTTTTTTAATTGCTTTTCTTTCTATACCCTTAGCATTTAAAAGATGCTAATAAGGTCTGGTTTATGGACAATATGAGAGGAATAATGATAATTGCAGCAATTACGACCTCTGCTGGCTGATCGGTGGTTTGTTTACATTTTCCCAGCCTGCTCTGTTCGTGCATTCAAAGACCACCAATCCCTCTGATAAAGAAGATAACCCCACCCCCATTATACAACATTAGTGTGGTGTAACACTATCTCTTTGTCTCTCTAATATCTCCAGCAATGTGTCCTGCTGAACGCTGGGAATTCATTTTGAGGATCTCTCAAGTTCAGACCTGAAGACATGTTTTAATCGGTTTTATTTATTCTCTCAGTTCCTTCCCTCTTTACTGATGAAGGAGCGAGCCGTTCTCTCCCGGTAGCTGACAAAAAAACAGACATCAGGGACGCCCAGCCATGGCCTCCTCTGCCTGTTACCATAGCCACTGGAGCTCCAATAAGAGGTCTATTTAGGTCATCATGCTCCACCGCCTGTTAGGCAAGTGTGTCATGCGCTTGGGGAAATCCAATAAACTTTATTCCTTCAAATGTACCGAGTTCCTTCAAAGAGCTTTGTGTTTAGTGTAGTGGAACAACAGGTAATAATTAATGTCAGACATATAGACACCTGAGCGGCTGACCGCACCGATGAAAATTTGATCTCGGTGGTATTTCCAGGAATAAATGTGTTATGTTTTTTTCATAAATGGACCATGTTCGGATGAAGATAAGCACTTCAGGTGGTATTAAACTGATTGCAGTCCTTCATTACACTGAGAGTTCCTCAACTACAAGTTTTAATCAGTTGATTACTAAGAACGGTTTTGATTGGATTCCTGGGATCATGATGCGTTTCCTTTTCTGCGGTATTTGAACGGTAAAAAAATCATCATCACAGGTTCTGGTATGTTCTTTGTTCCTTACTTTACATCGATGAACCACAGCATTAAACTGCTCTGAGGATAAAGAGAGGACTGTACAAGAACTGAAGAGTACGCTGCTTGTAGACTGGAGCTTCTTTGCTTTTCTTCCAATTTAATGTAGCCAGTTTGTTTTCTGTGGGTGGGGATACCCTAGAAGATGATATTTGCCCCGCCCCTTTTAATCTAGGATTTTCCCACCCAGCAGTGTGACTTTCTTCCTTTTTTCTTTTCTTTTTTTCTTGCTTGCTTGCGTTCCCTTATTTTTTCCATTTCCTTTCATTTCTTTTTCATTTTAATTTAGTTTTTTGTTTTTTCTGTTATTTTTTGTTGTTATTTTTAATTGTTGTTGTTTTTTTTTCTTGCTTGCTTTTCCTTATTTTTTCCATTTTTACTTTTTCTTTCTTTTTATTTTATTTCCTTTCCTTTTCTTTATTTTGTTGTTCTTTCTCTGTTTTTTTATTGTTATTTTTTGTTGTTGTTATTGAGTGCTATCTTTATTCCATCATTGCAGGCTTTATGTTTGTAAATTTGTTTGGTGGGGTTTGGTGTGAAGTAAAGACCTCTGCTCACCGTGAGTTGTTCTTCTGCAGGTGGACGAGGACGTGGCTTTGGATCAGGCTGTAAAATTCTGCCAGATGGCAGCGCCAGCACAGAGACAGGTACAGCACATCAATCAATCAATCTATCTACATCCCCATCCTGCACTCACCAGTACCTCTAACCAGCACTCAGAACCAATGTTCTAGTTTCACCAGGCTGAGATGAATCATTCACATGTATCGTCACCTCTGTAACTAACTCTCACCTACATTTTGACAGAAAGCAAGTGTGAGCATAAAGAGTGTGTGTGTGTGTGTGTGTGTGTGTTTCACAATTGCTTTCTGTCTTGCTTTCTTTTCTTGTTGTTTACAATCTTTGTA
>JAYDZG010000002.1:20867152-20883559 GCA_034509265.1 Microcambeva bendego
ATCTTATAGATTTTTTTTTAATAAGTTTATTGGGGCTTTATTGGTTCAAACATATAGTCCACCCAATTGGTTTCAGTTGTCAGACACTTGGGACAATTCTGGTTAGACCTCTACTTCAACCAGTATTGTTTGTTTTCAGTCATGAACTTTATAGTCATTTTATTCTTCGAATCTGAGGCCTTCTAGAAGCTCAGACCTCAGTCGAAGTGTATGATTCTCACACCAGTGTTTTGGTTCTGCCCTGTCGGTGTGGGATTCTTCAGGGTGCTCTGGTTTCCTACCACAGTTCATAGACCATGCAAGTTAAATGAATTGGAGATGTAAATTATCAATGCCTTGACAAATAAGCACATATACATGATCTGTCATTTTTGAATACCAAGTGATGTTCAACATGAGAAAATCTAAATGAATGAATACAATAAAAAATCTTCTTGGATAAATGTAATTAGACTTCAAAGTTTAACCAAATATTCTGGTTTTCTGACATGGACTGAGGTCAGAACCTTTGGAGGAAGCTTTAGCAGTGCACGTTTAGGAGTTCTCAGTCCAGCATTGATTTGTTTGAGGTTTTTTCCCTGCTGCCAACAGGGGTCGCTCAGTGGTTAGTGCTTGGCTTTTATTCAAAGGGTTTCGAGTAGCCAATTTAGTAACCTTGAACTGCAGCTATAACCCTCAAAATAATGGTGTGCTGTCTGGAACCAGCTTTCATACAAGTTAAGATATTTAAAGCAAACGAATAATATCGATCTATCTGAAGAAATTCACTTTACTGTGTGATTTTATATGTTTATTTTACAATAAATCATTTGGTTTTCCTTCTGAAATGTGAAATTGCTTTACATTTTCACAAGAACTTAGATACAAATAGCACAACTTTAGTGCTTGACATTAGGAGCAGTAAAGTTGGTTTTGGATTTGATTACCTTCTACAGAACTTTTTTAAAAATTCTATGTCAGGAAAACTTGGCATTATTAATATACTATTTATTAATTACTTACCTACTTTAAAAAGCTTTAAAAAGGGAATGTGAACTTAAATTTGACAAGGATTTTAATCTCTCACCCGCTTGTCTGTCGGTCTTTGCCATGCATGTGCTGGCTGTTATCCTTTTGCTGTTGGACCACCCCATCTGAGTTAGGCAGGTTGTGTTAAAGGGAAGGACTAGCCAAGTGTGGGGCATTAGGGCCCATTAGCAACTCCCAGAGGTTTCTTATAAACTGCTGCCAATTTGTCATTTGCTCTCTTTGGCAGACACACTCCACTTTCTTACCATCTTTTCATCTTCCCTAAGAGACGATTCTTCCCTCATTCACTCTCTGACTATAAGATGTCATAACTTGTGATTAATGCTTTATTGGCTTTGTTTATTCATTGTTGTTTATTCAACCTCTTGTGTGGTATGTCCTTGATCCAGGACAGTTCATAATCATGCCTCCTTTTTTGCACCTTTCAAGTACTCAAGTTCATAGACTCTTTATATCAGCCATACCTATATTATGTCTGTAGATAATTTAACATGAATCAGAAGTCATATGTGCAACACCCATCGGGACATGACATCACAAGCTTCACATTCATCTTGGCTTGTACCTGAGGCCTAAAAGTGGCCAATTAGGGCATCAAAAGGGAGCATTGCATGGCTAATGCCAGTGAAAGGTGTGAGATTTCTCGTCGGACCTCGGCAGGGGGGGCCTTTATGGGAGCCCACAGCCGTCTGATCCCTGCCCAGAAGTGCCTGTGTATTGGCAGCTGTTAAGCTATTGAGTAGAGATGGTGGCCTGGGCAAATGGCAAATTTGGCTGACGCCTTCTTGCCCAGGATTTTTTTAGCAAAGGGTTGGCAATCAAATCAGAATGGGCTATGGCTTCGTATTTTAGAATGGAAAAGGGGGGAGGGGGTATAATGGATTAAGTTTGTATTGATTATTATTCATAATTATCATATTAAGGAAGACACTTCGTTGATTAAAGCATGATCATCTATATGGTCTGCCATCAAAATGTTTGCCTATATCATGCTCCAGGTGTTAATTATAAATACAGAATGAAAACTGCTTTAATGATGCATTAACGCTTATTTTACTGTTTTACATTCATTGCTCACATGCAGATTTAATGTAAAACATACATGTAAAGTAATTGTACTATATACATTAAATGACCCACTGAAAATTCTTTGTAGAATTGAAATCTTATAAAGGCCTTGTTGTGAGCACTTGAATAATTGCCTACTGGCGAATAGTTACAGAGCTACCAGTTATATGTGAACACAATTGTTCCGATCAGAGAGCAGCGTTTATTATAAACATATTATACTAGATTAAATATCAAAATTAGGAATACAAAATGAAATTATAAATACAAGCTATGTTACCAATGTCACAATTTTCAGTCTTGTTCTCATTAAGAGATGATGCATCAACCTACACTGAAAAAAAAATAAGAATTTAAATGTTTGTCTATCTATCCGCCCATCCATATGACTCTATTGTGGGTTGTAATACAATGAACTTTTTTCCCTTCCATCTCATGTTTATATTAATTAATTAAGTAAATATAGCGGTTGGGACACACACACACACGTCTTGTTTTTAATTACCAGGCAAGTACTAAGCGATATTAAAGATGCCCAAGCTTTTAATCCAGTTAACATGCTGGTCTTAAGTAATTACCATTAATTCAAGCTATTACCATTAATTCAAGATATCAAGCTATAAGCTACCTAAAATAAAAATAGTAGGTATGTACCCACCTTCCTACTGGAAAACTAAACTAATAGACAAATCTGCAAGTATTGTAATACAGTTGTGATACAGCTGACTAACTTGTTCATGTAGACTCGTCTGGTTATTGATTAAATAATTTCTTGAAGTGAACCCTCACTGAAGATCTTGTATCTTATCACTTCTGTAAGATGCTTCAGTAATAAAGCGAGCAACCTCATTACCCAATCCAATAAACACTTCATTAAAATCATAACACAGTGCTCATGGCCATGGCTTTGAGTCCTGAGATCATGCATAATCAGCTTTCCTTCTGTAAAACTCCCAACCTATAGAGAGGAGGGCAGTTGGACTAAGGTGAGTCCATATGTGTCAACCCTGAACTCGGTGGGGCTCTCTTGATCTCTGTGGGGTCTGCAACAGGAAGCTACTTGTAACGTTTAGATATGACACCTCAGACAACCTTACATTTCCTCTTAAGACACGGCATGTGTTTTCCGCAACACATTAATGATATTTTAACCACTTCAAAGAGGATGGTTTCATTTTAGGCTTCATGGTTAAAATGAGGCTAGGTGGGTGTTATGGGAACTGAATTTTACATTGTCAATTACCATTTCCTTATAAAATACCCTAAACCAAAAGCTTGAATACACAATCCCCTGTTATCATTGATTTTTTTGTAAATTCAGCTCCACAAACTAATGAAGCAGTTGTTGGAAATTACCAGAAATCTAAAAGTATACAGTAAATGTAAAGAAATCTAGATTTTATGTGTGTATAATACTTTAAATATGAACACTGAATGTTATTTTAAAAACTAGTTTGGTTTCGGTGGTGCATTTTAGAAATAAAACAAGCTTTGTAACTATTTAAATTGTTAAAATAGTTCAAATAAATGATGACCTAAATAAAATTAACTAAACTAAATTACAAAATATTATAAAGTTACAATAAATCATGTGTGCCTTTCTCACACTCCAAAACCATGCCACCAGGTGATTGTAGACACTAAACTGCCCTGTAGGTACCTAGCCACTAGGGTGCACCGACCAGTGCACTGTGGTGCCAGTCCCAAGCCTGAATAAATAGTCAATTAGGGCAACCAGCGTAAAAACTGTGCCAAATCAATGAGGTCACCCAAGAGCTCACCCACAATCAAATGGGCCATTTAGTTAGTTATTTAGTTAGTTAGTAAGACAGACAGATATTAGTGCAATAAATCGCTTGTGTTTTTCCTCATGCTCTGTAGCTAAGCGTGAGCAATTTCTAACTATAGGAACACCTCACAGGTGTTAATATGTCAGTAAGGTCAAACTTAACTTGCTCGGGTGTCTGAATGATCGAGGCAGAACTGTTAAATATTTTATATTCTAAAACGTTTGTGACACAGGTCACATGTGACACATTTTCAGCTGCCTCGGGTACAAATTGGAATCATTAGAGCTGGAAACTAAATGTCTCTTATCTGTCACCGTTAGTGTGATCTGTTGAGCTTAGCACTGAGTGTAATAGTCTTGGTGCGATTGCTGTTGAAATGTACACCTCACTCCATCAACATCTTACCACTTCAGTTCTGCTAATCAGATCTGAAGTGATAACCCTCCAACAGCATGTAAACAGTCATGCTCAGTCAGTTTTGGAGGTAAAAATGCTTAAATGTTAAACTTTTTAAGAGAAAATGTCCATTATGTTGGCAGTTCAGTTTTTTTTTTTACATTTGAGTGAAATACATTTTCACCTAGAATATTTGTTTCTGACGATTAGGATGTATTTTAAAATAGGCTTGACATTCTTTTAAAACATTTTTTAACATTTTCTTAACAGTATTTTTATTTCAGATTCATCCATGCAGTATTAAAATAGTTTACAAAAACAAACACGCAAAGATAGAACTTCGAACCTTCCAATCACAAGCTCTAACCACCAGGCCATGGTTGCCCCTACAAAACTATTTACATATCTATATTCATATCACAATGGACTTCATGCTTCCACACAAAAACTAAGCCACCGCTGCAAATGTGATCTGAAGCTCATTTCTTATAACATCTGACATTGTTGCTGAAGTGTGTGTGTCGTCAGCATGGAGTGATATGAACAACACGTTACGTGTGGTTATCACCAGGCAGATGTTAAAGCATCTCCATCACCAAGTTTCACCATCACACTCTGAAATAAAGCTGTTCCATCGTCCTTCCAGAGAGTGTGATGGTGAAACTTGAAGATGCTTTAACTTCTGTCTGGTTTTCATCGTGTTCCTTCAGTGGTCTGTCAGAAGGTGTGAAGGAATCTTCAGTTCTCACCGCTCTGTATGGATGAGTTGAAGATAGTAAACTAATATGCATCCACTTGGCCTGGTGCTGTTCTAAATACAGTCAATAGTTTCACAGCTGAAGCAGCTCTCAGCTCATAAACACACAATCCTAGTTTAACGATGACTCCCTTTATGAGAGATTTCAGGTCCAGGACACTTAAGATACCATTTGTCTGTTTTCATGTGATATTGACTCAAACTAAGAGGAGCAATTACAAACACTGACCACTGAATGTACAATAAGAAATCGGATTTATCATTATACTTAAAGGCACTTTAGTAATTTGTTAATACAAAAAGCTACAAGTGGTTAATTTTAAGCTTTTTAAATGAAGGAAATTATAATTTAAAATCTGACTGTTATTTACAATATTTTAAAGCAATTAGGTTCTTCACAAAGACCTGAAGATTTAATATATTGTTTTAATTAATGAGTATTACTGATTACAGCTCTGTGGTTGGTGACATTAATATTGTCTACCACTGCTGAATACAGCTTCAGTTTTTGAAGCGACTAGATGTTAAGCTTAAAATATGGATAAATCATCTGTTCAGGAAGTTCATTCCAGAAATCTTTTATCAATGGCAGGTGTACTGATTCTGGGTTCTGCTAGCTGATCAGATTCTAATAATCTTAGACCTACTCGTGGTTTGATTTAAAGATGTATTTAGTGATTTATTAAATAGAGATAGTTTGAAATGTGTTCTGAAATGTTCTGGTTACTGTTCTGGTTCTGAATAATGAACTCAGTCTTTTTAGATGATGTACAAAAGCATATCTTTTATGTTACAAATTTTATTATGGGTGATTTGCAATGAAAATATACAATTTCAAATTAAGTGTAAAATAAAAATAGACAAATTAAGGTTAATCCAGATCTAATTTAGAACTATCAAACACACAACCATCACAAAGACAAATTGATAATATAAACCTTGATTTTACTGGAAATTTCATTAATATAAAACATTAAAAAATAGAATAACAAACCTAATATGTAATACAAAACCTTTACTGCAATGAAATTTTCCATGATATAATTAGTATATTCTTTTTAATGTGTTTCTGATTTAGTATTTAACATGTGAAAGATCAGTGCTAACAGTGCAGGCCTCAGAATGTATGATTTTGATATTCTTCAACTACACATTTCAGCTTGTCTACAAAGAGCCTCCAGACTCCAGACTGGCTCCAATGCTTATTTCCTGGTTTTTTGAATACAGCAGGTCAAGCACTCACATCAGCTTGCTTTCAGTCACAAATGAATATCAATAGTCAGTAATGCCCTCCAGAGATGATTCAACTCGATATAACTACTGTTTGTTGTCTGTAACTGGAGCAGACTAACTGTGCTAACAGGCTGTGAAGTACTGGCCCATACACTCAAATTCTTTCATTAGCCTTTATAGCTATTTCATCCTGTTACTTCATTCTGATTCAGTCAAGTTGCATCTGCTCCTTAATTATCCTAAATTTTAAATTTAAATATTTAAAGATTTACATTTACATGGACGTTATCCAATAGCCCAAAGTATGTTTGCAGTATGATCCTCCGGGTTTTAGAGTTTTCTTATCATCATATCAGGTATAACGGGCAGTTAGGTCATCCCTCTTCTCACAAACACACAGACCAGCAATCTGTTTCTCCATAGTATGTTAATACATACAGTGATTTATTAATGTATTTAAATAACTGCTTTAAAATACAGAGGCAAGAATAGTGTTTACTTATGCAAAATTCATTACAGTCCTTGTGGAGTAAAAAAAAAGTTTGATGCTTTCATAGTTTAGCACTGAAACATTGAGACAATGAGGGAACATGTAAAAGTCCTCAGTCATCCACCACCCTTCATACACTTATTCTGTATATCTTTCATGAGAATGGACTCAGTCTCTTTCTCTGCATGCATAGCAAACTTAAACCCACATGAGGAATGTAGTCCTGCTTCTAATGAGATTAAGTACTGAGGCATTGTCACGTCTAGACACCCTGAATCAACAACACACATGATTTCCCCCCCCCTACCCACACACACCACCACCACCAGAACCCCCACCCAAGGGGACCCAGGTTGTGTCCCTCAGGTTTACCTGCATGTTTGTCCGGGGATCTGTTAATGGTTCATGGTCCTCATCCATATTTACTGTAATGTTTCTAATTTCAAAAAAATCTACACAGATATGATTGGCTTCATCTGGTGAATCAGACCTGCCACAAACCCTGACCAGAATAAAGTGGTTGATAACAATTTATTAATAAATGTATGTTTGGTATGTTGAAACACACACACACACACACACACACATAAATAAGTTTGCATATTTTCAACAATATTACATGATTTTTAAAACTACGCTGTCTCTAAATAGTTCTACAGAACACATCACACATCATTAAAATATAATTACAAAACATTTATAGTGTTTGCTCAAAGCCAATTACAACTGTCACAGAAAACAATGTAGAGACTTTTTAATGCTTTATTTAGAAAATGTTGTAGATTTTTGTATCTAGTTGTGTTCTATACAAAACATGTTATACATATGACAGCAACAGATTCAATTCAGAAATTCTTCTTACAAAAATTTGGAATTTAATACATGCATGAAAATTTCTAGCTATAATTTAGGCCTATAAACAGCCAACGCTATTTCCCAAATTCATTAAATAATCTAAATAATACAATGACTGATCAAATACAACCATTATTATTGTGTAAAATATTAAAAAATAATTATAGAGAGATGTGTGATTACAATCATATATTCTAGCTCGATATCTTAAATCTGCAATAGTGAATATATTGTACTGTCTATCCATTTGTTTCCTTCAAAAATATTATTAATTGTGTTGTCCACTGAGGATTTTTTTTTTATTACTGATTCGCTGTGAGCCCTCATTTTCTTACATCTCTAATTTCACGGCCCTGTATCTGTTATTTTAGTGAAAATTACAGGATAAGTTTGTGTGAATTAGTAAACAAGACCTCAGTGTGCACACAGTTCTGTTTGTGTGAATGTGTAATTATGCCATTTAGACCTGTGCTACGCACACATTAGCTGGCAACACCGAAGCGATTTCATTGTTGACTCGCTCAGCGGTGGCCTGTAGAGGAAAGCTTGTGCGTATTTGTTTTAAAGTCTTTTAGCAGTTCATAAAGACGACCTTCCTCGGCCGGTGCCCTTCCTGTTAGGACTCTATCAGGGCTCTGCTAAGTCTCTTTGATTTTTCCCATCCTCCAATCGCATCATGACATTGACTCGCTCCTGGGTCACTTCAAAGGGTGTGAACGGGGGCCCAGGCTCCGCCTACTGCCAGCGTCCCCTTAAAGGCGGACAGTGGCCACAGTGCTCCTCAAAATCTTGGATGTTCTCGAGCCTTACTTATCATCTCTGGACTTAAGTGATTGTTGTTTTAGGACCTGTGGATCTTACTGAAGCACTTGGAAGAACGCATGGGGAGATTTTGAGCAAAATTTAGGAAGCCACCTTTTCCGTTTTTTAATTTGCCTCATTTCAACCGGAACAGAAGTTAAACTTTGAGAAATGCAAGCTATTAGAGGTTAGTTTAAAATTTAATCTGCTACACTGAATGTGTCTTTTTTGTTGAAGGATCTTTGAAATATTTGAAAGGTCTAGCTGAGTGCATGTAGCCCACAAGTCTAATATTATGATGTCTCGTTTCTTTTGCTTAGAACTCAAACACAACTTTAGCATTCCACCTCCATCTGCGATGGCAGGAACTGCAGATTCCTTTCACCAAGGCAACATCAGGATGACCTTGGAAGACCCAGAACTCTGGAAGTCCTTTCATGAGATTGGCACTGAAATGATCATTACCAAACCTGGCAGGTAAGAATCAAGACACCACTTGGGACTTTGCAATATTTAATACAAGTAAATGGAGATTTTTTCTAATCATGACTTGTTTTGGGACTTTCAGGAGAATGTTTCCCCATTGTAAGATCAATATGTCGGGGCTTGTGCCCTATGCAAAGTACATTCTGCTGGTCGACATCGTTCCAGATGATGGCTTCAGATATAAGGTAAGAATAAAGATACCAGCATGCTAAAATGTGAGAGTCAGCTGTAGGTGATCAGAGCAGTTGGTGCCTATATGTATATCTAGAGTCTTCTCACCATTGATCACACTAGCCTCACACCCCACTTCAAAGAGCCCAGACTCTTCCTGTTTTTATAGGAGAACCTAGGGGTCCCCCACCCCTGCCCCCAACCATTAATCTATTACTCCCTGGTACTACTGGGCTCTCATCCTTGACAGTCGCCTCTCTTCTTCTACTTCTATTTGACCATGTTTAAATAACATTTAACAAACTTCTTTCTTACAGTGGAATAAAGACAAATGGGAAGTGGCTGGCAAGGCTGAGCCACAGCCACCATACAGAACATACCTCCACCCGGACTCTCCGGCTCCGGGCAGTCACTGGATGAAGCAGTCCATTTCCTTTCTGAAGCTAAAACTGACCAACAATGCTCTCGACCAGCACGGACATGTAAGTTTCAATTGAAGCAAATGTTGTATGTACAGTCTGGATTAGTTGAATAGTTGTGGAAGTAAAAGAAATGAGGACTTTTTTAAAACTTTTGGCACAACTTGTGCTCAAGGATCTACTCACATTCTGTACATTTTCTTCTCCTTTATGCAGATCATCTTGCATTCCATGCATCGCTACCATCCCCGCTTTCACATTGTGCAGGCTGATGACCTGTACAGTGTACGTTGGAGCGTCTTCCAGACCTTCACCTTTCCAGAAACCGCTTTTACTGCTGTTACAGCATACCAGAACACCAAGGTATGTACAGTCACACACTAGGCATAATTATAAGCTATATTATACTATATAAACCCACTGTATACTATAAATGCAAACATGAATGATATATATATTTTTTAGATTACTAAGCTGAAAATCGACAACAATCCTTTTGCCAAAGGTTTTCGTGATGAAGGAATGAATTCAAAGAGGTAAGCACAAGCGAGCGTTTTTACTGTGAATATATTGCCTGGTTGTCTCGAATAAATATGTATTTGTTTAATGTATGCTGAACCAGAAGCCATTTAAATAAAAAAAACTTTCTTTGTTTACTACAGGCGTGCAAACAGAGGGCCAGGTGATGCAGAACGGCTGGCTAAGAGGCTGCACTCATTGGCCAGGGACTCCGACCATGACAGCCCCTCAGGTACATATCCTTCAATCTTTAGTTTACAGTGAAAATGTAGTTCACATAAATTAATGCACAAGTCAAGGTACATTGATATTAACTGTACTTTTTTCTCCTTTAAGAATCTCGCCGCTCCTCCTTCGAGGGTCTGGCAGATGGCCGAGCTGAATGTAAGGACGGCCTTAAAGAAGAACCAAATTCTCCTTGGGGTGGAGCATCTGACCGGGAAAATGGACAAAGTTTGGGACGAGACTCTCCTCTTGGCTCTAATGTGCGAGACATGTACAGCTCTGAGCAGCTTGTCCCTGGACCTGGCACATATCAACCCTACAGGTACTTACAGAGCATACAAAAATCTGTCCAGTTAACATTATATATGGCTAAAAAATAATGCGTCATCAGTATTTTAATGCTAATTTGTCAATAATTTTCATTTTCTTTCTCAGGTTTTCTGACTACAGCAAGTCACCTAGCTCCAGCTCCTCCAGCATGGTCAGCGTTGGACGCAACAACTACGAATCCCGTGTGCCCGATGTAGCCACCGTCCCAGATCAGGAAAACAAGACCAGTGTGCCCGACATGGCTGTCCCCCAGTGCCCTCCTGCTGCCACAACAGGTGTCCAAGACTACACCAACGTACTGAATGTAGCGGTTGCGCAGGCTGCTAAACCAGGAATGTTGGGCCATCACACGCTTTACACACCGTACACAGCTGATCAACCCCTGGGCCAGTGGAGTGGGACCAGCTCGGCACAGTATCCACCACACCCGCACCATCACCACCACCTGGCGGCAGACTACAGCTCCCAGGCTGTACATCATGGCTACCATCACGCCAATGTGCCAGACTGGAGCCAGTACCCACTCTTCTCATATTCCTGCTGGTGATGAGATAGTACAAAGCTGAAATAACAAGGACAAAGTGTGGTACTTGTGTAGGGTGTTTCGGGAGTATGCGGGGCATTTCTCGGCATCTCGATTAAAGGATCAAGGTGGAAAACCAAACAAGGGCACAAGTACACAAAGAACTGGCAAAGAATTTTAGTGAACTTTAGGGAACTAGATTCTTTTTAATGCTCTTGGCTACTCCAGACAAAGCAAGTACTGATTGCATGATAGATTGCATGATAGATTTGTCGTAGCAGCTTGCTTAGCCAGAAAGACCTAGCAGAAACATGGATGTGTGTATTTATTTAGTGAATTGTTTCACTACTGTTTAGTAATTATTATTTTTGTAAATAAATGAGTGTGGTGCAAATCATTGTAAACACTGGATTGAATGTGTGGAATGAAGAAGTAAATTCTTAAAATTATTTTATGTCTCATTTTTCTTCTTTATCAAAAGTCTGAGTTCTGTACGACATTTAATCCCATATGTGGCCTGCTGCATTCCCCCCAAGTCCCACAAAGTCCATTTTCAGGGGGAAGTGGAGTAGACTGGTTGAGTTGATGAGTAATTAGTAGGTCTGTGTTATATCCTAAACTACTTACTCTGATCTGAACTGCGTCAGAACATGTGATACTCCTTTAAGAACATATGTTTAGTTTATGGGGTGGTTATTCCTTTTGATTATATATTTTTTATTATAAGACTTATGCCCATTTAAAAAATGTGTGTAAGTTAATAAATGGTTCCCAATTTTTCTACACACTGATACACTTTTAACTATTAATAAGTAACATGGATTCTCAGTTCTAGTCAAACTAGGCACAATAAAGAAAATAATCAATATGATTTTCCCCATGGTAATAAGCACTGTTAATAAAGAACAGATCAGATTTAACAACACCATGACATTTTCCTCCAGATATAAATAATGCCACATCTCTACCCATGGTGTTTATTTTATTATTTTTGTTTTCCTTTCTCCTTTCGCTTTGCCTTTGTTGCCACTAATGAGGAGCCCACCCAACTCCTCTATGCACAAACACTTTTTTGCATAGGGCTGTTCCTTGGCAGTGAAAGATCTCTAAGCAGCAAAAAATGGGGGAAGGCCGGCCTCGTTTCCCATCTCAAAAGACCAGGCAGACACCAATGGCTCCACTATCCCAAATCGAAGGTGCTAATCACCGCAATAAAGACTGGAATTAAAGGAAGGGAGTGATGCACAGAGATTGGCTTGCAATTAATTGAGGCAATACAACAGCAATTATCATTAGCATAGTCAGGGAACTATCAGACGGCATGTTTTATTCAGTTCTTAGCATTACTCTATACTGGAGAAATCAGGTTTTATCTGGGTTTCTTATATTCGGCAGAACTAAGCTTATTTATTAATTATTTGCCATTCTTCTGGGCTTCTGGAATAATTCACATTTGCTTTACAAATCAAACAATATAAATAAATATAAATGATTTCTAGAGAAACAGTAAGGCTTCAAAACAAGGTCAAAAAAATCTGCCAAACAATGCTATAAATTGAATACAATTGCAAAATTGTTTTGATCAAGTCTCAGAATTTTGGCCATCACTGTATGGTCTGCTACACTGACAATGTGATCAAGTTTTAAAACAAATGCATAGTTTTTTAAATCCGCTCACAGCATGTTGGCTTATTCTCATGTAAATAAAATCCCAGGCCGATAGAATGAACCCAAAATGTAATTTAGATTTAACCGACATGACTAGGCAGGGACACAAATGACACTTTTCACACAATGAGAAGCAGAATTAAAAATTATCCTTAGACTCTTAACATTAGACTAAATGTTGCAGTAATCCAGGCCAAAGGAGCCCCAACTAAATATGAAGTGCTGTACATGCTCATACTTTTAATGTTCATACTTTTCAGTTGGCCAACATTTCTAAAAATCCTTTTTTGCATTATTCTTAAGTAATATTCTAATTTTCTAAGATACTGAATTTGGGATTTTCAGTTATAATCATCACAATTAAAACAAATAAACATTAAAATGTATAAGTCTGTCTGTAACGAATAAATATAATATATACAAGTTTCACTTTTTTAACAGAATCACTGAAATAAATCGATTTTTTATGATCTTCTAATTTTATGACCAGCACCTGTACTAGTAATTTTTCTCTCTATCTATCTTCTGATATTCTGATAAACATTTAAACAGTGACATGATCCTTCCCTTCCAAGTCACAGCTGCATGCACTGCCCTCACTTACTCAGATCACACTGGGTTTGAGGACTAAACCACATAATTCATATAAAAGAAGGGAGGGGTTATATCAGGCTATTCAGCATAATGTAGTTAATAATGAGATATAAACGATGATTATTGGGATTTTTTGTTTTTCTGACACTGGGATTTTTCAACATGGAACATTATTGATGTTCCTGAGAAACAAGTGTTAACTATCACATCAATTTACTCACTGAGTAAAGTTTAACTCAATGAATTACTCCCCTATAAATTTTGAACTCATTATTTGACTCGTGATTTAACTACATGCTACAGGTCAAATTGACTCAGCAACTATGTTAATTAATATATGAAAAAACCACATGAAACATCTTGGGTTCTAAGTAAATGAAAGGAACACTTTACTTTTTTTTCAGCATTTTCCTTTCTGTCCCAACTTTCTAATATGGGGTTGTAGTATATCTTCTATCAAACCACACACCTGCACACACATGCTTGCATGCAAATGTGTAACCAATATTTAATCTCACTCCTGATTGGCTGTAAATGTGTATGTGACCTCTTAATAAACAAATTGTCTGTTTCAGCTTTTTACCTGGAAAGCCTGGAGAATATGTTTTAATAATAATTAATGAATAATTTGTTTTAATTAGTTAGGAGGACAAACACAGTTAAATATGGATTTTATATATACAGTGTATCACAAAAGTGAGTACACCCCTCACATTTCTGCAGATATTTAAGTATATGTTTTCATGGGACAACACTGACAAAATGACACTTTGTCGTCTGTGTGCAGCTTATATAACAGTGCAAATTTATTCTTCCCTCAAAATAACTCAATATACAGCCATTAATGTCTAAACCACCAGCAACAAAAGTGAGTACACCCCTAAATGTCATGTGACTCGTTAGTGTTACTAGGTCTCAGGTGTGCATAGGGAGCCGTTGTGTTCAGTTTTGTAGTACAGCTCTCACACTCTCTCATACTGGTCACTGAAAGTTCCAACATGGCACCTCATGGCAAAGAATTCTCTGAGGATCTTAAAAGACGAATTGTTGCGCTACATGAAGATGGGCAAGGCGACAAGAAGATTACCAACACCCTGAAAATGAGCTGCAGCACAGTGGGCAAGATCATCCAGCATTTTAAAAGAGTCCACTCAGAACAGTGAGTTAAAAAATATACATATCTTTTAATTGAGCAATGATTTGACCAGATTTCAAGTACATTTACTTAAGTAGAGAACTTGTGTATTTCTTCCACCTCTGATGCAGACACTGTGGATGTTGAGTTTTTATAAAGAACAAAATTTACACATATGCAAATACCACACAATCAATTGTGGCCCATTCCTTGTCTTCTATTATACCAGTCAACTTAGTATTTACATTTTCATATTGTCTCTCCAAACAAAGCTAAAAAAAACTATTACCTTTTCCTTCTTTTAAATAGCACAGCTGTCTCAAAACATGATTCAAGTGAATGAGAGATATTTTGTTTTATTTGATTTATGTCTGTTTTCATTTAAGATAAAAATGTGGTTAAAAGGTACCTCTTTAAAATGTTTTTTTGGATACAATTTAATGTAAAGGGGTGTATAAGGTGACAAGTCATGTGAATCGTATTCTATGGCGTTGTGGGTCAGGCGTGAACTGGCGAGGGTGCAGAGGAAGATGTGGCTCTAAACTAACTATTCTGTACCTTGTCTAGGAAGCACCCTGTTATTGTACATACTTTATGGCTATAATAAAGTTGTTATTGTGTTCGTATGAACAATAATTTACTGTTTTGCTGTCACAAGCTTTTTCAATGGATGCTAAATTTTGAATACTTTGGGACTGAACAAAGCATGTTGACAATATGAGTCTTGAAGTTTTCACGGGGTTTGATGGAGAGAGAGAGAGAGAATAAAACAACAGTACAAATTGTGGCCATTATTTCATAAGACCGGTGCAGACACAAGCGGTCTTACTATGTAGTCTGTACTATGACTGAATCATTCATGATTTCCTCTAAAATAACCTGGATCTCCACATCACGATGCTTCCAACTATTAAGTAGCATAAGTGAAATTATTGCCAAAAGCAGAGGTGAATGTAGTGCAGTTAAGTGTAGCTGTTAAATTAACCAAATTCTTTTTGAACCAGGGTTGCTAGAAGCATGCAATCCCAACACTAACATATTATATATTTTTTTACAATATGAATTAAAATACGGGCTGATCAAACTCAGAAGTCATTAAAGATGCAACATCTGTTTCACATCTTGGACAAGTGAGCAGATGTGATATACACCCAGAAAACAAAACACGACTGAATGCTCCAATATTTACTTTTGACTTCACCAAGGATGGTCCTAAGCCCGGCAGCAAAATGTGGAAAGAGAACCAGGCGACTGGGGAACCTAGCCATGAAAGCATATGGATTATTGTCGTGAATATGTTTATAATTTTGTACTGTTAAAACCACAGCTTAATAATTTAGAGACGTGTTCCATACTTTTGGCCATGTAGTGTACAATGAACACATTACAGTGTTGGAAACATCAATGTTAACACTAATTACAATGAACATCTGGATTATTTAGTTCAATAAACTGAATTATTCTGACAATCGTTATATAGTGGCCAGTTCTCTGCAGTAAAGAATTAAACCGCAATATAAAAATATCATCAATGTAATATCATTGATAGAATAACAAAATTTAAAAGCAGACAAATGTCTGTTTTAAATGTGTATTGATATAGTGTTAATCCCTTGTTTAAATAAAAAAAAAGTCTAAATCAGAATCAGTGATCTCGCTGGCATGACCTCAAAGGTTAGGAGGTCAGTAACACTTTAATGTGTCTGGAGCTGATAAGGTTAACAGTGAGTCCTGGTGATGTTACACCACAAGATAAATACAACGGTGTGAAAGACTGGGTCGATTACAAGCAGGATTCATGTGAACTTGGAATCAGCGGGTTTAACCAGGGGAAAAAGGATGATAATGTACAAATCAGGACACACAGGTATTTGATTCAGTGTAGAATAGTATTTTCAAACCCAAGGTCCAAGGGTCA
>JAYDZG010000002.1:20927713-20949334 GCA_034509265.1 Microcambeva bendego
TTTTGTGTGTGACTCCAAATCCAGGCCTCCATTGGTTAATAAATTTGATTTCCATTGATGATTTTTGTGTGATTTTGTTGTCAGCACCTTCAACTTTGTACAGAATTTAAGCAACTTATTGCTGTTTGTTTTTGGGAGCTTTAATATATTAAAAGATATCCACAGCTGTATTTATAAAAAAGGACAGAATGGACACACTTTTGCTGTCATCGACCTTATGTGTTTTTTCCCCTGACATTGACCAATTACAGCCAAAATAAATCAATTCCCACATAAAAATCTGCTCAGTCTGTAGATCTTTTGCATTTCTGTTTGTATTTCACTAGAACCTCATTATAAAAATAAGAAACTGAAATTAAACAGAGCAAATACAATCATGGCCAGACAGTGTTACAAAAGAAATCAATTTATCTCCATCAGAAATTGATATAAAGGTGGGGTGAACTCCAAATACCTCATAGCATGATGTAATGAGAGACTAGATGATTAGAGGTTAGATGATTCTTCTAATCAAGACCGGAATAATAAAATGTGACGTTTGCTTGTAATTTATTAGTAACGATTTGGCAGGTGGATTGAATTTCCATGCCTAAAATGACACCTTATTTAACAAAGCATGAAGAAATCTAACCAGCAAACCATGCAAAGCAAAATGATTTGATTTCGTCGTTAGCTTTCTTACATTTACATACATTTACTGCCAGTAATTTCTGGTTGAATTATGAGCAACTTGCTAATTATACATAATGAGCAACAGAATAGAAAAAAACAATCCAAATGTTAAACAGCTATGAATCATGTACATTTAGAAATGACTGTTATGTAATTAGAAGAAAAACTGTATATCTTAGAACTGGATTGTGGATCTCGCCCACTCTAAAAAGCATACAGTTCATAAAACTGTAGCAGTATGTTGATATCAACTGTGAGTTGTGATCGAAGTGTAACTTTAAGTACAGGCCTGCTAAGAAATAGAAGGTTCTGGAACTCAAGAGTTACAGTCTACAGTTAAGAGCATTTTAATGAGTCACGAGTCTAGAGGTGGTTGTGTAGGAAGAAATTATTTTATTCCATTTTTTTCTTAGTCAATGTAATCATCAACAAACTTTAAACAAGCCTTAACAAACTAGCCCGATTTAAAGGCAAAGCCAGCAAAGTATTTTGAGTATTGCCTAATAAGTGCTGATCCATTTGTCATAAATACCCTGAAATTCTGTTTTTGTAGAGAGCTTAATTCTGATAGTGGTTAATCTGACGTTTGATCCTAAGGGACCCGTTATCCAAACATACAACATGGACACACAAGCCATTTCTCAGTGGTGGGAACTGGTAGTCAGTCATCAGGTCAAATAAGAATAAAAACAAATAAATAAATTTAAAGTCGAACTGACTTATTTTTAACTGTAAAAACAGTGCTAGAGCATCCAGAAATACACTCTATGTGGACACTTGACAATGGACTTTTTGGATATTATTGTAAATCCTTAGTGTTAAATAGAGGACACTTTTGCTGCTACTTTTGGAAAGATTTTCTGGAAGTATTTGTTGTCAGGCTGACTGATTGCTAATTGTCTTGTTCCCAGTGTTTTTAGGCAGCCCTGTACCCTGTATTTCAAAGAGGAATAATTTCTTGGTAATTTATTAGCTATTGAACTATTTCTAATCTAACATTTTAAAAGTAGGCACCATATGTGGAGGATTGTTTTGGCCAAAGACTAAGCCTAAGCCACTATACAGCAGCTTCAAGACTGTCTTTGGCTGTCTTTAACTTATGTCAGAGCTCTGCAGCCACAAAATCTGTTAAGTAAAATTGACAAAGCATGTAATGATTATCTGCTACTGAAGAGTTTGTTGAGAAAGTTCAATAAATTGACAAAGTACAAGAACAGGAAATTTCAATTACAGACCCCTTTTTAACCTGGACTAAATAACTTCTTCCAGAAAGATCTTTCAAATATCAGAGAGAGAGAGAGTGAGATGCTAGCATGTCTTTATCTTGATGTCTTTATCTTCTCTGTCTGCAAAGAAGTTCCATGACATTTAAAACATAAACTTCTGTGATGGCACTGCGCTAGCCAGATGTCGTGGTGAAAATGTTTAACATGGCTAAGTTGTATTGCATCTGCAGGATCCCTGGAGTTGTGCCGCACCTGCTGTGCCAATGTTCCACCCTGTTTAGATTATTCTTCATGGTACCTGCACACTTGCTACAGGTGCAGAAGAGATTCGGTTGAATAACACTAAAGTATTACAATAAATACACCTCGGGTGCCGAGAGCTGCTTTTCACAACATCTGCCATTTTCTTTGGAATACCTGCAGTCAGTCATGCTTCACTTCCATGTTAAATCAAACAAAAAACTGACATACAAATTAGCTGCGAGAATAGTTTAATTGTAAATTTTTTATTATTGGTATTACTGCAGCATTTTTTTACCTCTAGATAAAAGACATTTGTTTTCCCACCTTCTTCTCCCAAGTCAGCTAATCAGCTAAATGATTTACTGTCTTCCTACGTAAACTTCCAACGGAAATGTTATTGTCATGTTAATATTGGGATTTTTTGCAGCTTTCTCGCTAAATCTTTTGTCCAAAAAACTGTTTTTATTATATTATATACAATATAAACAATATTATATTGTCTTTGCCTGTCTTTACAGAGTTTATTAACATATGTTAAGTAAAATTGACAAACCATGTAACGATTAACTGCTAACAAAGAGTAGAAGTCTGATAGCAGGTATGTTGAAGTTCAATCAACTTAGAAAGAACAAGGGCAGGAAATGTCAATTACAGACCTTTTTTAACCTGGACTAAATACCTGAGACAGAAGTTTAAAAATGTGTATATGTTTATTCATCAAAGCACTAATCAGACGTTAAAAACTGAAGACATTAAACTAGATGTGTTTACACTGTAAGCCATCTTTTGCTAGGACAAATTATTAGGGCTGGTTGAATGCAATACAAAAATATTGTAATAAGAATGATGGGGAAACGTTGATTCAACGTCCTTTTGCGTTTTACAAACTCACTCACTCGAGTTGTGTTTTAGCTGCTTTGGACATTTTGACTACTTAACCGTTAACTGAACTGTCATTGAATTGCTAAGGTGCCTCATAAAGCAAATTTCCCAGTCAATGTGAGCCACTTGAATGCTACACAAAAGAAAAATGTTTAACATTTTAGGAACACAAACATTGCATTTGACATTTTTGAGGCAATTCGTGCGGTGACGTAGGTTTATTTTAGTGACTTTATTTTAGTGAACATTTTAGTGTCATGGAGTTGATTCGTCCAAACGAGTAGTTCAAAACGAAATGATTCATTGGCGAATCAGTTGATAAAGCGCGCGCGTTCAGCCCGGCACACTGTCAACCCGGAGCGTACAGAAGCACGCGCGCAGATCAGAGACACATTGAGGAGTAACAATCCTGTATCATCATTCTGCTCCATAAGTACATGGTAAGATTAGTACATTCACTACTTTCAGCTTTACTAGATAAACAGCCAGTATTTAAATAGTGTTTAGTTCATATGTGTTTATTCATCAATGTAAATGGACGCGTGCTGTTTAAAAGGACAGGAATATGTACTTGCATGTTCTGCATGCATTTTATTTGGTGAATGCAACGGAAAATGATTTTTCCTTTGTTCCAATCGGCTGCCACTGTTTCTCTGATAATAACATCGTGTATGTAAAAGTTTAAGAAAAAAAAAAGTTCATATTAGGATTGCGCTTTAATTATCATTTTTGTTTTAATATAAAAGCATATATCCTTCTGAAAACATTTGTTTTCTTATCACATCGGTTTAGTCTGGGTTGTGGGATCTATTGACTGTAATGTGGGATGCATTAAACGAAGATAACGACTTTTTAATTGATCCTTTGTTTTTATTGTAAATAAGACAAACATGATCATGAAGTTTCAAAGGCTGCCAAAGAAATAATTGGTTCATTACCCAATTTGATTTAATACCACCAACTTAAAATCTGAGCTTCATATGAATGAAACAATGAATTCTAATCATGTAGTTAAATTTTATTTTAAATATGTACAGAAGCCATCTGCCATAAAGATCCGTCTACTGGCATTTTTAAATGTGAGGGGAAACCCACATTCACTAAAACTGAGGCAATGACTCAATTAAAGCACAGTCTTTTGAGCTGTGCATTATCTACACTTTATGCTAGACCTCAATGCAGTTTACAGTGTAAGCTTACCAGTTAAAGTACCATACTAGTACTCAGATGGTAGCTGGTACAAGCCCAATTACTACCATGTTGTCAATGTTGGACACTGTTGTTACCCTGAGCGAGGTCCTTGTCCCTCGGAGCTTTTATTCATCTTATGCTGCTTTCAATATGAATATCTTATTTGTTAGATTTCTTTTTTAGCAGATACAAACAGTTCATTTTGGTCATGTGAACAATTCTTACTTAACACTACTACCTCCTTTCCATGTGCTGTTTCTGTTCAATCATTGTATAAAACACCTAATTTTATACTGCTTTATTTTATATCAGTGGTTTTCAACCTTATTATTGAAAGGAGAGTCATGCAAATCCATTCTGGAAAGAAACTCTGGGCAGAAAGATTAGATTTTATGTATAGTAGCTTTTTATCATTCCATAATTTTATTGTCTTTGGACTCAGACTTAATACAAACTGTAAATGTGATCATTTTTTATATTATTACCACCTAATGAGATTTGTTGGCTTGGATGCGATGGAACACAATATGTGCAAACAATGGACTTGTCATTAAATTCTAATAAAATGTAGCTATTATTATGTGTAATCCATACGAGTTAACGGTGCTCAGGTGGTGCACTGTCATGTTGCTGCTGATATCTGGGCTCAAATCTCAGTAGTGCTCTCATTTGTTCGACGGTGCTGGATTGATTTCAGGGGAATATGAGTATTTTCAGAGTCTGTCTTCTTGCTACAACCAAGCCTGCTGACCTAAGTTTAGCTATAAAACAGCCACTTTTCTGAGAAGTGTGTCTGTGGGCACTGATGTTTGTCAGGAAAGCATAAATTGATGTATCAGTTCATCCCATTGTGATCAGGGATTTAGTCCACAGCCGTGCAGGAAGAGTAAAATGCCTTCTCTAAACTGTTGGTGCAAAGAAAGCACATACTTTCATTTATATAGCTGATTAATTATACCCCTTGGCTATGTAAAACATGCATTCAATAAGTAGAAGTGGTGTCCCAATACTTTTGTTTAAATAGTGTACCAATTTAATTGGACAATGGGACACAAAGAAAGGTTGTGGCTGGTTTATTAGACTTGACGTTCCTAAAAAAAAGTCATGTACCATATTCTATGTAGCAGAGTGATCGTAGTGTCATATTCATGATGCATTTAAATTTTTTGTACTGTCAGACTAGCGACCATGAATAAAAACACAATGTGCAAGTCACAAAAGTGAGACTGAACACTGATTTTATTAAACACTGATAATCCAGAAAGGTTTCGATGTGCAGTCTGCATTTTCTCATTTTCATCTTGAGAAATCAAGAGCGCCAGGGTTTGACAGAAGCATTATTTCACACTGCATAACCACAAGTTATAAAGAGCCAAGTCAGGACATGCACAAACCCAATCATGTCACCACACCAAACAGAATTTTATGTATCCATCAGTAAGTGACCATCTGTGGATACAATCCAGCCAGCTCAGCAAGGTCTGGAAAAAAGCAGTCCAAATGTTAAAAAAAAAAAATAGCGTTTTTGACTAGGCACACTAAGGCTGGATGATACACCGACCAGGCATAACAATATGACCACTGAGAGGTGAAGTGAATAACACCGATTGTCTCAACACGGCACCTGGATGAGCGAAAAGATTTGAGCTTGTTTGACAAGGGCCAAATTGTAATGGCTAGACAACTGGGTCAGAGAATCTCCAAATCTGCAGAACCGGAGAGGGATTTTCACTCTGAAGAGGTCAATATGTATCAAAAGTGGTCCAAGTAAGGAACAGTGGTAAACCGGTGATAGGGTCATAGGGGACCAAGGCTTATTGCTGCACGTGGGGAGCGAAGGCTGGCCGTGCAGTCCGATCCAACAAATGAGCTATTGTAGTTCAAATCTCTGAAAAAGTTAATGCTGGTTCTGATTGAAAGGTACCGTAATACACAGTGCAGCACAGTTACAGGGCTAGTTTGGCAACAAAATAGGGACCAACACAATATTTGGAAGGTGGTCACAATGTTATGCCTGATAGATGTATCTCATATTCAATATATTTGTTAACAATGGTGGCTTGCTGGGTAGCTCTGTTGTTTCCTAGCAAGAAGCTCCTGAGTTCTTCCCATGTCTGCATGGGTTTTCAGTAGTAATATTGAACCTGAACTGATGATTCTTGTGTAACTAGAACTTACCTGTCATGAATATAACTAAAGTGTGTAAAACATGGCATTGAAATCCCAATTAAAGTTTGCTGTTTTACCCATCAACTCAAAAATCTTCATTTACAAATCATTCAAAATCTGTAGAATCCCCTCCCGAGCACAAATTGGTTTCTCTTATCAAACATTAACATTTGGGCAGAATAGCTCCCTTTGATTTCCTGTGAAAATCTTTTAATCTAACTTCAGAAAGCTTGCCTCCCAGACAAGGATTAAACTCAGAGAAGTCATTATCACAGCCGGTGGTGCTTCTTTATTGACTATTGTTTTGGATCTAGACCTGATTGTGCCCCCAGAAAATTGGCTTTTAATTACTGAGGCGTAAAGTAGATCCTGAATTTGTGCTCACTAATGACGTGGTTGGGTCTGACTCATAGGTTAATGTCATGATTGCTAATTCTTTTGTTTGCATTGTGTTTATGCAGGTATAAAATTAGTCATGACTTGTTAAGCGAAACAATTTCTAATGTTTAATCAGGTTTTCTATTGTTTATCAATTATAGAGTGCAGTTCAAGATAACCTGACTCTCTCCAAATCCTCCAAGGTGTTAACTGGAGTTCAGGTCAGAATACCAGAATACCAGAGATGACCCATAATTGATTGGTGGCTTGTTCATATCAATCTTTTGTCACAAGCTGGCTTATCAGACCAATATTTGTGGTCATAACAGAGGCAGCCAATCCTTCATATAAAATATTCAGATATGTCAGTCTGGGTATCTCAATAATGTTGTAATGACATTTGTAGGTCAAATTGAGCTGTTAGTCTCACCTATACTAAACATGCTATGGACCAGCTGAAACACACCTTCCTGTTACTATTTATTATGAAAATGAATTTGTTCTCCCCAATGATGAGGTTGGGTCTGACGGATAGGGGAATGTCATGATGGCTGATTAAAATGAGTAGAAAATTAATTATGACATGTTAAGTAAAACACTAATTTTGCACTAATATATAGACAGCTCCAAATCTAACAAAAGCAAAAATGTCTTTGTGTTCCTTAGAAATTCCTACAAAAGCTTGAAAGCTGGCCTATTTTAAAACAAAGATCTTTTTGGTACAGAAGTGTTCTGTGAGTGGGTTCAGAATAGGTGAGTGAGAATGGAAAACGGCTGGGGGGGACATTGTAAATCATACCTTTTTATACTGTTAGAGTGTTTGACTTATATCTATAGCAGTTATTGAAACGTATTATTCTCATTAAAATGGAGCTCTCTGCAGAGTCTTCTTTTCTAGTTGTGCCACTATACATCAACTCAAGGCTAAATGTGAAGTAGCTCTTCAACTTCTTGAATCGTAAAAGCTTAAAGGAGACTGCTAGGGATTTCAAATCATATATAGTTTTAATACATCGACCAGGTAGACAGGTGAGGTGAATAACACTGATAATCTTTTCATCATGGTACCTGTTAGTGGTTGATATAAATATGGCAGCAATTGAACATTTAATGTGGATGTTCGAAGCAAGCGTGTTTAAGCAAGTTTGACAAGGGCCAAATTGTGATGGCTAGAAAATTGGATCAGAGCAGCTTCAAAACTGCCAATCTTGTGGGGTGTCCTCAGTCTGCAGTGGTCAGTATCTAGCAAAAGTGATTGGAACAGTTGTAAACCAGTGACAGGTTCATGGGCAGGCAAGACAAGAGACAATTAATCCCATCTAAAACCACTGTAGCCCATCTGTTACATTTTGTCTCCTCACTTTTCCCGTTAATCAGATTAAAAAGACAGCAGTAGGACTCCAATCAACTGTTAGCAGTGTGAAAGTGATGTTTTTCAATGGTTTGGTGCACCCTGTCCAGGGTGTATTTTGTCCTGAACCCAGGCTTTGTGACAGTTGACCCACACTTGTCCTGTAATGCAGAACATCAATTTAGGAACTGAAGCACATTGTGAAAAACTAAAAAGCTTTTTTGAAAAAGGATGAGGTAAACCTTTTTAAAAAGTTGATCTCGACTGAAAATAATATATCTCAAGCCACAAAGTGACTCAGGTAACCCTGGATTAAGGCATGTTACTCCAGGACTCTATTCTGTGATTCATTAACAGCTGGAAATTATTTTTAATATTTTCTCAGTTTGTTTTTGTTCCTGTGTGTTTTAGAAAAAATATGCCTATTAGTGCTCATCGGTATATCGCAAATATGTATATATTCGATATTACTTTTTTCACAATCTGTGGTAAATATTCCTTTGTTTCGCTCATTTGGTTTCATTAGGATGTGTGTAAACAGCTCATTGAATCAGTTTATTTGTTGAAGATATTCAGCTGTATAGACCAATTAGAGCTTATATTACCCTTACCAGCATGAAAAATAATGTATTTTTACATTTTCAGTATTTAGCAGACGCCTTTATTTAACGCGACTTACAGTAGTTACAGTATACAGTCTGAGCAATGAGGTCAGAGCCCTGAGCAGGATCACAACTAAAGTATCAAGTGTTGTGTTATGACATTTCTCTCATTTCACCCAGTCTGGTTTTATAAAGCATTAGTTTTAGAACATTCATTCACCACATCACTTCCTGCCTTAAAAACCCCATGGGATGCCACCATTTAAGAGTGCCTGGCATGAATGCTTTTTCGAGGCTGAGAACATGAACAAAAAAAATAAGCTTTGTCTGGAGTTGATGGAAAACGGGTTTCACGTTTTTATGTTGCTCATGTTTAAACATGTACCAGGTACTAGTCTGGCCTCAGATGGCAGGAGGTCTGGCTTGATTACGGCTATTTAAATACACCACATTACCCTCAGTGTTACTGTTCATTGTGGTTAGTGTTAATACCCAGTATTACTGTTTTTCAGTAATGGCCTATTTGGATGTGTATGCTTGCATGCTTATTAGATAGGTGTGCAACTGTTCCACGCTGCACATTGGTGGACATGGTTTCCTAAACCATTTAGCTGCTTAATGTCTGTCGTAAAACAAAGAGACTAATTTCATGTTGTGATGTTTGTTTTTCTCAGTTGATTTGCACTTCTTGTGTTTAGTGACAATGGCCGAGAAATATTGCTCAAAAACACACCACCATCAAATTAGGTCAAAAATATATCATATAGTTATTATATCTAAGACATTTTCCCCTACAATGCATCACATACAGTTTTTCTTTTTTGCATTTATAACAATAAAACTGTAACAAGTGTGATCTGCTTGGTTTTGACAATGCAATTGTTTTCTGTGCAAGACCGGTTTGTAGATATTTCTCAACGCTACTTGTTGGAAAAAACTGATGTGGAAACACTGTCATCTAGTGTCAGGATGAGGGATGCAGTCCCTTTGTGGGTTACATAGTCAACTTTCATTGTGGGAGAGGTAGTATATTCGAGACAATCGTACGTCTTTCAAGTTCTCATTGGCCACATTAAATGTCGTAGAGTCCTTGAGCTTTGAAGTGTCTTGTTAATGGAACTCGACTTGCATTGTCACATGGTTGCTCAGAGGACCATCTGTGGCAACTTGATGGTGGGGATTATTGAAACAGTGTCCTTCTAATCACTAGTCTAGTACTTAACCAATAACCTACAACTGCTCTGTTAACAGTTAAGGTCAAAGACGAACCATCAACAATGTTTCAAATGAAAATAACATTGGGTCAACAACATTTGACTTTTTTGGGTTCCACCTCAAACAAAGGTTCACTGAAAGATAATTTGACATAAACAGATTGACTGGTTTCAGTTTAATAGTTTAGGTAATGTTTTCTTGGCACAAACCAGCCAGTGCTATTTCAGTGCTATTTTGTTTGATGCTATAGACTTTCTATGTATTGCTCCTGACAATAGGTTTTCCTTTATGTCTATGTATTTTTGACTGCTCCCACCATGAAAATGTGTTGCTTCCAGAAACGACTTAGACTTAACTCAATGTAAATCTTCATAGGGGATTTTCATGGCATTCTCCGGGCCCAAACATCCATGTGGAAGGCACTCTGCTTTGGGTATCTAGCAAGACTTTGACACGTCACAAGGCTAGAAATGTCACACATTGGTTGGATGAGCATGATGGATGAGACGTCCAAGTACTACCTCGGCTCCCTAATTCCCCAGATTCAAATCCAATTAAAGATTTAATTTCAAACACAGTCATGGACAATTTTGTATCTCCAAATCACCTTAATTGAACATCTTTGGACTGTTAGAGAAAACTGGAATTATTAAAGGAAACCCATGCAGGAAGAATATGCAGAACCCATACCGCTTCACCTGGAATCGAGCCCCGTACCTTATTGCTGTGAGGAGACACTGAGTCTTCTAAGAATATGAACATTTTATAAGCCAGCAGAGATTTTTTCTTGTTCTATCTCCTGTCAATAAAGTTCAGAGAATCAACTAGGGAACACTTATGTTCCACTTTTGTGTTTTACTCGTACAAATAATCTCATGTCTATACATCCCCTATCGATCACCCTGTTGTCACCTGATTATCCCCTGTAATCTTTTCTGACGGGCCCACGAGAAAAACTATCAATTCGGGCTGGATTTAGCTCCACTATACTGCAATACAAATCCCTGTGTGCACCCAGTCCCCAACGTCACGCCTTACATTCTCAGCCCCTTGACGTTAAAGTGTTTTTGAAATGTCAAGCACTTCAGGTAAGAAATAACAAGCGCCGTGAAGATGGAGAAGACAACAATCAGCATTTGGGCTTATCGGGTGCATAGTTGGAAAAGTGGCTTGAATTTAATGGATTTTTAATGGATTTGCTCGCAGCCGCCACACTTTGAATCTTCAAATCTTGTTATCTGCCACCTGACAGATGTTTAGTGTTTCTGTGAAAGTGTCACTCTTTGACAGAAATAAGTTTTTCTCTCAGGGAAGATGGATCAGAGATGCGGGTGTAGAATTGGTTTTGTTTGGCTTAAATGAGGTTCAGTTTCCTGATACGTAGTAATTACAGAATTACTGATACACTTTACACACAGGGATTTTTCCTCGATTTCTTAAATAAAATGGAATTGAAGACAGATTATGACAGTTTCCTTTAATTATTTCCTTTAATTATTAAATAAAATACTGTATTTATGTGGGTGAAAAGGTGGACAAAAAGATGCAATGTAAGTTTAAACAAAAGGATTTATTGAGATGTGAAGGCAACAAAAAAACCAAACAAAACAAACAGATAAATGAACAAAAAATAAAACTGATACCAGGGATCACGTGTGGGGAAAAAAAACAAAAATACAAAATCTGATGCATTTGACTCGTCGAACAGGTGTGTTGCGCTCTTGCCACACATGTTTCTGGCATGAGTGAGAAGGACAATCACCAAAGAGCTGTCGCTTGGGCATTGGAGAAGAGTCACTGCTTTGAGTGAACTGCCACCAGTAGCACAGAGGGTTTGGAGAAGTGTCGCCGTTGATGAGAGGAACGCCAGAGCTCTGGGTTGTATTTCGGGTTCAGGTGTTTGCCGATTCTGGGTCACCTCCGGATCTCCTGCATGTAGCAGGGGTCTGTGGATTCAGGTGAAGGAAGGCAAAGCAGCTTTGGCTGAGGCAATGGGAGTAGGTGATCTGCTGCTTATATGTGGGAGAGAGAGATGCGGCGGGAGTGGAGGATGCAGAGGATGTCGGGCATTCACCGCGATGCAGACTCCAATCTGACCCTGACAAACAAATACTAAATACCTCTGGGCTCTGACCCTTACACAACTGACCTCTATATAAGTCAATACCCACTGTCCCTAAACACACAGGAGACACTGGAAAAAGAAACTCGAAAACATGATGCTGAGCAAACAATGCATGAGCAGTAGTGAAGGCACGATATTAGCCACTAATTAGTATAAGAAGTGGAAGAAGTACAGGATGAACTGGCACTCGGCTCAAAAGCACTCGGCTTGTGAGCAGCATTCTGCACCGTGCCATGATCAGCAGGAGGGATTAGGACTGTAACAGTATTTGTGCTTATCGTTTAGTTTACTTCTGAGGTAGCCAAACACTGTGCAAAACAAAGCAACTCAAGGGCTCAACAGCAACAACCTGGCATTGGTGGGGTTTGAACCTGCATCCTTCAGATTACTAGTCCAGTATTTTAACCACTAGGCTCACACAAACAGACATATTCAAACTCACGCACACACACACGCACACGCGCACACACACACACACACACACACACACACACACACACACACACACACACACACACACAAACAAACAATATTTTATTTCATCCAAAATGACACAATGAGTGTTGCTTAATATTATAATTTTCAACTATAACACAATTATTCAGAGGCCACTTTCGTTTGGATCAAGGTCATGGGGGATCAGGACAATTTGGCATCATTGCAAGAAGCAAAACATAAACCTGTGAGCACATGAAGCATTCTCTAGATGTAAAAGTTCAACCTGGTCAATCAGACACTGGAGCTTAAGGCTGGGTGACACTAATACTGCTTGCTGCACCAAATCTGTTCATTGATTTGTGTATGATTTCTTTATTGATTTAATATTACCCACTAACAGTGCCATCCATGCTGGGATTGTGGTGTGTCTGGTGCCTGTAAACTCTGGCTAAATGCAAATACACACTGGACTGGAGGTGCCAAATAAAAAAATATGAAAATATAATGATATAAAACTTGTAAGTAGTCTTTTAATTTACAGATTAAAAAAGTAACACGGGCAGTAACATTCAGGGTCCTGTAATAATGTATTTTCTTTACTTTTACTTTTTGAAATGACATTTTGAACATTTTTGGTGGATTATTAATGATCTCGCATTATTCACTGTGCAGTTTGTAGCATATCGGTTATAGTACTGGACTAATAATCGAAGAGTCAGTGGTTCAGGCCCCACCACTGCCAGGTTGCCACTATTAAGCCCTTAACTTTCAATTAGTTAGACAACATATTATCATAGTACTGTAAATCCCTTTGAATGAAAGTGTCTGTTAAATAACTTTAAGTAACTAAGACACATTTAAAAGGTCTGGACTGTTTACACCCTTGTTTACTGTAATATTCCATAAATTACAGGGTTGCAGTGGCACATTAAACAAACAAAAATATCAGTAGAGTACACCTCTAGAGATTTAATTGCGACACACCTACTATCATTCAGCTATGTGGTGAAATGGCACTAGGTGTGGTTAGACAGAATGCAAGGAACATCAGCTAGGCCCACAGTGACAGGACCTGCCAGTTTAACCTGTAAAGCAAGGGAGGAACTAAAGGCTTTATACTGATGCAGTGATTTGTACATCAAATGCACAATGATTGTACACATACAAATGAAGTATGAATCACCAATCAAGCATGAAATATGATCTTTAAATGGTGTCCAAACCCAAATGTATCAAAGCCTGATTTACACAGTACCCATAAAAAGTAGCTTTTCAAATTCAATGGCTTGGGAACATCTCCACACCTTTAATCTTCATCTATTGTTTACATACCGAAACCATCTTGCCAATTCACCATCATGATTGTTACTTGTTAAGGTAAACATTTTATAACAGAGCTAGATGCAGTTTGTATATGAACGTTTAGTTTTGTATATGAAAAAAAAGTTTTGTTTTATGTATTTTTAGTTTTTTTCTCTTTCTGCTTACAATAAGTAAATTTCTGAGTAAGACGCCTTTACGTTTGCAGACTTTCTTGTGTTCCTTTACGATTTGAATACTTTTTCTCTATGATTTGATTGGTCATTTAGCACTCTAGCACCCTGACAAGACCCCCCCCCCTTCCCCCAAATTGGTCGGACAGGAATCTCCAATAAAGTTACAGGCTATGCCAAGCTTTTTTTGTTTTCCAGTAATTAAGAGTGCTGTTGTCTTGGCACACGTAAAGCCTGAGATATTGTCAATGTCCTTGCCCTGATTCATGGCTTTTCACAATTTCATCACATACATCTAAAAACAGTTCCATGGACTTTTTGGCTTGGTTATTTTAGTGTAAATTGTTGGCCACTGTAGACCCAGGTGTGTGTCTTTCCAGACTATGAGCAATCCATTGAAATTGCGACTTATGGTATTCAGTTGAATTCTGGGCACATCTGAAAAGAAACAACAGGATGCACCTGACCACTATTTGGAGTGGTACAGCAAATGTTCAATTAATCTTCACTTTGTTATTTCAACTCATCATTGTTTACTTTATCACACATGATAATTATATAATTTAGAATCAAATATTCCCAATTTATGGACAACCAAACGTGTGATTTTGAACATAACACTCGGCTTTAAATGAGTATATTGTCAACAATTCATTTATAAAAGACACACGTATAATACAGTAGCCATCGTTTTATGTTAAATTAGCACATTGCTAGCAAATAGCTGTTAACATGACTACAGTTGCTACATCATTATTTATAACTAAAGAAGTCTAAAACATTCAAGTTTTGTGATGCCATTTAGTACACAACACTTCATAAACTTACACCCAAATCCTCATTTAATTAATAAACTGATTAAACATAAAAAAATGAACAATATAAACCATTATTCCCATTGCTTTACTTATATCTGCATAGAGAAAAAAAAGTATAAAAACATTTATCTTAACGAAATAAATAACAGGCTAAATGAATTACAATATATACATTCAAAGCTATTACTTTCCCAAAATATTCCAGATTAAATATTACTTTGTACATTGTGCTTGTATTACAATTTTAATTTCACCCACAGGAAAATAAAAGCTTCCCCTTAACCCTTGATCTACATATACCAACTGGTTATTTGATTAAAAACAATAAAAAATAAAATCTGTGATAGTTTTTAAGAATCTTTTAAGGATTATTTTCTACATACAACATCATCCAGAATACCTGGATCGAACTGATAGACGCACCAGATTCTTGTTCATGACAAGGTTAACACACACAAAATTACAACACCAGTCAGGGTGTTTTCTTTTTCAAAATCAGAAATGATTTTAGGTTAATGCTGTATTTTTACGAGCATTTCAATTTAATATTCTTTGGTCTTTGGTACATCAAATTCAATATTTCCTTTACATAGCGCTATACACAGAATTTTTGAAACACTTTGTTTCAGTTGGTCTTTAAAAGCGACTATTCATATAGTTACAGTCTAGGATTGATCTATTGTTCGGAGGCTTTAAAATTTAGGACAAATGTGAAACTTCACAAGTAAGGTGCAGTGAACTCAGGACTATTTTAGCATTTGAATTGATATCTGTGTCTAATAAAATAGAAAAGGCACATCATCAATAACACAATAAATAATAACACCTGATTAAAAAAATCTTATTACATAGCTGTACCGCATGGGCAACGGGTCTAGTGCAAACACAGTCGCTACGTATGCACATCATTAGCTGCCAAAACAAAAGCAATCCTACCACAGTTCTACACAGGAAGTCAGGATATGCTGTGTGGCTGAGTGCTTCTAGCTCTGGTGTCTCTTCATGTGCAGGGCCAGGTGATCAGATCGTGAGAAGCTACGGCTACAGACTACACAGTGGAAGGGTTTTGCACCTGTATGCTTTCTGAAGTGGCGGGTCAGCTCATCGGAACGGGCGAAGCGCCATTCACAGCCCTCCCAAGAGCATTGGTATGGCTTCTCACCTAAAAAAAGTGTGCACAGGAAAAGATATTTGTTTTGATGATTTAAATTATCTAGTTAGTTTTACTAAACGTTATACTATAGCACAACGATAGATGCAAGACTAAAAGACTGTCAGTGTAAAAGTAATAGTTGTTTTGTGGGGCATTTAAAAGAGACAGCCAATGAAAAATACAACATAATGAGATAATAACCATAATACACAATTGTATTCCTGTGATATTGTTTCTAAACATTAGGTTCAACACTTTATTCATGGGCACAGCCAGGAAATGCTAGGATTTCCCTCAGTTTTTAAGACTCATATTCAACTAGCTTGTAACTGCATACTTGTTGATGGGGATGTGTTAAGTACAACCATTTTTGGCCAGGGTAGGAGAGGAAATATACAAAGGGGGTAATTAGATATGACTAGATTGGGAAAAGGGGTAAAATTGCTTAAATAGAAAAAAATAAGTGTGTTTGGGGCATGGTTTGAGAAGGAACACAACCTGATCTAAATTTGCCATTAGAAGTGTTAGCTTTGGCTAAAAACAATAGTCATGCTTAAAGGTCACTGTGACAAACAGGCCAGATTAAGTGTAAAATAAAAAATCAAACCAATATTTGAGTAATTTGGGACAACTTGAAAATAAAACGTTTGCCGTTTTGAAGTTTCCAGGGAACAATTAGTACATAATCGTTTGCCCGGGGAGAACATTCGCCTTGTAGCTTTATGCTTTCAGAGTAGAAGTAAAATAATAAATAATGTATAATAAATCTTACCTGTGTGGGTGCGGATGTGTGCTTTCAGGTGGGAGGACTTGGTGTAGACCTTCTTACAACCTGATGCAAAACGAAGTCATAAAAGTCAGCAGATGAAAATTATTTACAACGAACTAGTTCTGACTTGTCGAGTGATCATGATTAAGGTAATGAAAACTGCTCACACTATAATGGATACATTGTCTTTTCTAAGCTACTAATGATTTTACTAGTGGTTCGGGACTCCTGTTAAATCCTATTAATGACACATCATGCTACAATCACACCACTGTGCTTATAAGAAGACATGAAGCACTGATCATGACAAGTTTTATTCTTGACAAACTAATCTGTGGGTATCAAACATTTTAACTCTGAGTGTGAATTATACAATGACAATTAAAAGAGGAGTCACATGTTGCATGATGTCCTGGTGTCTGCATGGGTTTCTGTAGAGTGCTCCACTTTCTCGAGGAGGGTGTATTGGAGACACTAAATTCTCCAGGGACTTGAAATAACCAATGAATCATGTGTGAAGTGTAACTAACGTGTCATGAACATAAACAAAGTGTAACATGACATTAAAATCCTAATAATTCATTCATTGTTGGTTGCGTCTTGATTAAGCACTCACTGTAAGTAGCCCCCCACCCGGCTTTGTAAAACTGCTTTTTTTGTTGTTTTTGGACGTTCTAACTATTAAACATGTCAAATCACGGATTTTAATTCCTCATTCACAGTTAAATACTGCCTTTTAGATGTAGGTGCTCTTTTTATGTCACACTAGGGATGTAATGATGGACCGCAAATTGATTCAGAATTTGATTCACTTGATTCACAAATCAATTCATTCAATCGAATGAATCAATATTTCATTTAAACATCTAAGGGAGCTGTCACTGTTAACCAAATTGCAAAATTAGGCTTTATTCAAAATAGGCATTATTATAAAAATAAAACATAATCACAAACATGGGTCATTATTGAGTATCGTTACATCCCTATGTAACTCTATAGTAATGTCAGTAATTTCTTGTTGACACACAAAAGCATAGTTTGCTTTGGCTTCAAGAGAAGTTGATTGGATTAACACAGTATCACTTTCCTTTTTAAATATCACTGCTACCACTTGTTTACTTTTCACAAAACCACATTTCTGAACTGTTATTTATCAAGTTTTGTGTAATTTTCTTGCCAAATGCTTCCACTAACTCAAAACTATATTATTTCCTATGCTTGAGTTTACAGATGCATGGAACAGGGTGGCTCAGTTGGAGCACCGTTTCCTCACAATATGAATAACCGGGGTTTGATTTCCAGGTGAAGCAGTTTGGGTCCTTTCTGTATGGAGTTTGCATGTTCTTCCAGTGCCTGTATGGGTTTCTTCTTGTAGTTATGGTTTCCTCCCACAGTTGAAAGACATTCAGTCAAGTTAATCAGGGCCCTGAATGTGTGTTTGCCCTTTGAAGGACTAGCAACCCATTCGCCCAGTGAATCGGACCCTGAATAGGATAAATTGGTGGTAAAACAGACAAATAATAAATGACTAAGGGGAGTAGAAGCCATTTATCCTATCCAGTGATTATCTCTGATTCCTGTTCACAAGATAGTGCTTTACTGTTGCACACCTTTTGTCCAGCCTTTTAATACACAATAAAATTACACAATACAATTATACAGACAGAAACAAAAACGATGAAAAAGGAAAGAATTAACATCTGGTCTTCTATTATTTTCATCTAAAAGGCAATAACCACAAGGTTTTGTTATAGTTTCTCCAACATTCAACTATTATTTTGCTCCTAGCCAGCTTGCGGTTAAACGTGTTGACTTCTTTAATAATGCCTCAACATTTCCACTGAAAGCCATAGAACTGGTTTAAGCGCTTAATTTTCTCCTCACACTTTCTTTAGATGTTTGTCTGACAGCTTTTTCATGGCTCACCTGGGACTGTGCAGTGATGTATCCTCCGCTTCTCTAGATCAGGATTGCTCCTGCGGTTATGCCTGGCAGGCACGGCTTGCATCTGAACTGGCACGGACGCTCCGGGGCCTAAAGCCGGCCCTGCAACTTTAGAAGCCATACTGGCAGCATAGGAAGGCGGGGGAGACAACTTTTGAAGGAGTGCTTTCCTCCTATCAGGACTGCTGGGCTCTGAATTTGGAGGGGAGGGGGGAAGGTATATTGTGTTTGATTGCTGGTGAGGTTGAACGTAGTGACCAGCTGAAGAAGATCCACTACTGTTCATGCCACACATCACTCTCCCTGAAATCTGTGTAGAGGATGAATGTGCGTTGTTGTATGCAGGCATGGGTGAGCAAAGATTATTTTGTGGCTGGCTGAAAGAGTACGGACCTGGCGGTACAGGATCGATGTCTGAATTTAAAAGTTGGATTAAAGGAATGTCTTGAAAGTCAAGTGTCTCTTGTTTAATGAGCAGATCTGCTCCATTGGCTGGGTTAAAGTGGTGTGTGTATTCATGTGACGGTTGCAGAGCTGTTGTTCTGGTGTTCTGGCAGCTTGGGTATCCAAGTGCATGCATTGGTTCTGGCTTAATCTGGGGTGCCACGGTAGACCTTGTCAGTCGGCAGGGACCAGTGCGCATGTAGGGAACGCTGGGCAGGAAGACATTCATGTTGATGCTGTAAGGTGAGCCCTGGTCCATAGTCAGCAATCCATTCTGGTTAAACTTCTTATGCTCTGGCAGTGTCTGGAACTGAGGTGAAATGTATTTGTCCATCTAGCAGGAGAGAAAACAATTAGTCATGATTAGGGTCAGAACAAAATGCCAACTGCCCCTATTCATGAACATGAAAAAATAAATAAATATTCAAATGTAATTGGTGAACCGAATTATCTGACTCTATACAACCAGGTTTCATCTCAGCTATCTCTGTAAAATCTCACCATTCATGAACAGTGCCATTAAAGTCAGACAGTTTCCTTAAAGTTAGTTTTTTATAAAAGCTTAACAAAATCTATGATGAATCTGCTTATGCTTAGCCAGAAGCTTATCAGCATCGTATCTAATCACAATTAGCTTCCAGATTTAAAAACATCCAATGAGCTGCAAAATATGTCATGCTAGAGTCATAGTTTTAGTTGTGGTGTTGACGACTCTCTAAAAGGTTAGGCAAAATAACCCCTTTAAGCCAGGATTAACAATAGTTCTTTTCAAGGAAACCAATATCTCAATGAGAGTTAGGGTCAGACATTTTCAGGTCAGGGTTGTGAGGGTCTGAGATAAACCCCTGCACAAGATATAACTGTCAATCAGAATGTTTAATGTTTGTAAGATCATCCGTCTGTGGCCTAAATTTGAGGTCTGATTGGGTTATGCAGCAGTAAAATGTACCAAAACATCACAAAATATTCCACATCAGACTGGCTGACATTTAACAGATAATATGGAGTATTCTGATGTAATAACTTAAAACTAGCAGAGATATTGTTGCAAACCCTTTTGATACCACAGGGGGTAACCAGTAATAAAGGGGTCAGCTCTCATTTTTAAGGCTGATATTGGTTTGGGATAAATACGTATATATAAAAAAACATTGTTTCATACAATGTATTTTGTTTGCTCTTAGGGTCCACTTGTGTCGCTTTGTCATTTGTTTAATAATCTAAAATGAAATAAAGAAGAAAATAACAGTGGAAATGGTTTTATATTACTGTGTATATGCTTTATTAAACATATTTAACCTTATGTAATGTAAATAACCTAATAAATTGTATTATATATACATAGATTGTTTCTCTAAAATTACAGTCTAAGCACATTATGAAAAGTATGTGAACAGCCTTACTAATCAATACATTTGAGTATTTCAGCCTCATCTGAAAGTAGTGCTAACTATTGTGCATTTGAACTATTTATCTACAACATTTAAACAGATCTGGTTGACCTCACTGATCTAAGTTTAAGTTAATTCAACAGTCAATGTTAGACATGTAGTACACAGATAGCTTCATTACTGTGAAATAAAAAGCTCTAATAACAATTAAAGTTTAATTACACACAAGTAACCACTACTTGGTGAACACCTAAATTTACATAAAATAAGACTGTGTAGGAAAGAAATCACGTTTCAGACCATTTTTTCTGGACTACAAATTTTTCAAACATGAATTAACACAAAACACGAATTTAACACTTAATTCTGCATTGCTGTTTAGGAAAAGCTGTGCTGTTTTACAGTACATTTGAGAATAAATGAAGATTAACTTGTTGATTCAACACATGAATTAACACTAAAAAGCTCTGCAAACCAATGTACTACTGTAATAGAATTCCACAAATACAAATAGATTGTTATTGAGTCTTTTGACAGTTGTATCATGGCCTTCTATCTAATATTTTGATTACAGCCTGTTGAATTCACATCCACATAATCACAAACTCAATGGAACAGTGGTGTGTTTACCAAGATAAAAAGGAAACAACCAATACTTGCATATTTTAGATCAGATCAGCGTGATGACTTGCCTATTGGAATACGGTAATGATCTTGACGAGACAAGTGATCCACTTTTTAACAGGTGCAGTCAAACCAGCTTTGTGCACATAAGCATAGTGAATATAGACAATCCCTCATGGCTCAAAGTGAGATAACAATAAGAACTTTCTCAATCTACGTTGTTGTGTAGATTCTGGTCCAGTTGATGATTTACATTCTTACAAAACATGCACATTTTAAAATATTTTTCAAAGTATGTTTTTCAGCCCCAGATGATCCCAACAGAACCTGTAGTGTTCAGAAGTGCATTTGGACAAATGGACACACGTGTTAATAACAGGACGATGGATGTCATATCAAGCAATGATCAGCTCATGGAACCAGAAAAGAAAGTATTCTTATGTCCACCAGAACATCCTAAAATGTTCCTGACCTCCCCTGGCTGTTGTTCCTG
>JAYDZG010000002.1:20949434-20964408 GCA_034509265.1 Microcambeva bendego
ATCTCACCAAGCACTTACAACTCTGTCCCACTGACCACGCCCGTCTCCTCCCCTCACACACACACACACACACACACCTGAATACACAAACACACATGCATTGCATCTTTATGTTACAGCCTTATTCAAAAATGGATTACATTCTTTTTTTTAAAGCACCTTTGTCAATAATTACTGCCTCCAGTATTTTTAAAGTATGACGCTACAAGCTTGGCACACATATTATTGGGTTGTTTCTCCCATTCTTCTCATTTTCAGATCTCTCCAAAGATGTTCAATCAGGTTCAAATCTGGGCCTCTCAAGAACATTCACAAAGTTTTCAAAGCAATTCCTTGTCTTGCATGTCATTGCATGTCTTGACTGTGTGCTTAGGGTTGTTGTCCTGTTAGAAGGTAAACTTTCACCCCAGAGCTCTCCTTAGCAGGTTTTCTTCATGGGTTTCTTTGTACATTACTGCATTCCCCTTGACCCTGACTGGTCTCCCAGTTCTTGCTGTCAAAAAACAACCCCACAGCATGATGCGTCCACCACCACGCTTCACTGTAGGGATGGTACTGTGCAAGTGATGATCAGTGCCTTGTTTCCTTCAGACATGACACTTAATTTTTCAATTATTCAGACCAGACAATTTTGTTTCTCATGGTCTGAGATTTCTTTAGGTGCCTTTTGGCAAACTCCAAGTTGGCTGTCTTTGCCTTTTACTGAGCAGGGTCTTCTGTCAGGCCACTCTATCATACAGGCCTGATTGATAGAGTGCTGTAGAAATTGTTGTCATGTCTCCTCTCTCCACAGAGCAAGGCTGAAGCTCTGTCAGAGTGAGCCTTGAGTTCTAGGTCACCTCCCTGTCTAAGGCCCTTCTACCCCGATCACTCAGACTGGCCGGGTGGCCAGCTCTAGGAAGAGGTGGTTCAAAACTTCTTCCATTTACGGATGATGGAGGCCACTGTGCTCATTGAAACCTTCAATGCTGTAGAATTTTGTCTGTACTCCTACACAGATCTGTGCCAGGGGACAATCCTTTCTCTGAGGTCTACAGAAAATGTCTTGGACTTCATGGCCTGGTTTGGGTTTGGACATGTACTGTGAACTATGGGACCTTATGTGTGCATTTCCCAGCTATCCAACGGGCGCAAGGCACATGGTAACACCCTGGATAGGGTGGCACTCCATTGCAGGTACTTCTGGTCCTGCTCACTGCTTTCCCTTGTATTTAATGTAGGTCCTTGTACTTATTCTATATGCACTGTGTTTACTGGATTGTTTGCGCTTGTGCTTGGTGTTGCACCCTGATCCTGGATGAGCATTGTTTTTTTATATATATGTTCATGTTTATAGCCACTTTAATGTTTAATCTACTATCTGCTACAGGTAAAACACAGGTATCCGGAGTCCTGCTGACTGCTGTGCATCCCACAGCTGCTGTAGGGGGCATGGAGGACGATCCATAAACATCAAGGTGGTCCCACATGCTCAAATGATTTCAAGTCTAGGGAATTAGTCATGGTAGTACTTTGAAGTCTTTATCATTCTCTTCCAACCAATGTCTTACTGGAAGATCCCATCTGCCCCATGGAAGACAATCACCATGCATGGGGATATCCAAATCACTTCAGCTGATGAAGCGTGACTTGCTTCATAAGCTACTGAGCAGCTGTCGACCGTAACAAGTGAGCATGATAATTTTACTCTACAGTGAATGATAAATGTCAAAACAGTAGTGTTTAAATACACCCCCATCTGTTACCTTTATGACCTTTTAAAGACCCAAACATTGAGTTAATTAAACAGGAAAATAAACAGATGATTACATATATTATACATGACATGCACTCCGTATATAGCCTAAAACCTACTCAATGTGCTACACTTAACATATTAAATACAGCTTTATCAGTGCAGCTTTGTGATTTATTAATACCAATTTATCACTTATGACTGTCAGTGTGTTTGTTTAATCACTTGCACAGTGACATGTGAAAAATTGCAGAATAAATGCCAGGGTCTTATTCAAGCCCAAGCGAAACACTTCTGCTTATCAGAACGTCTCTCACTATTCTTTTCCTGTAGTCTTTTCTTAAAAGTGTCCAGGAAAATGGTAATCCATAGCCATTGTTTGTCATTGTTGACATTTTCAATCCTGGTAGGAGTCTACGTTTTATTTTTCGAAAGGTTATTTATGCAGCAAGATCTTGAAGACTGTTTCCCTGCAGACTTGCCATTACTTTGTATTCACTATTTGCTTACAACAGGCAATAAATCACAATCCTGGACACAGGAGCTTTGTAGAAAAAGATGGGATTTATGTACAAATTAGATTAAACTTGGTCAAAACTATTTATTATTATTTGGTATTGTTACAAAGCAGAAGTACAAAGCACTTTTGCCTCATCGAACTACACTGTTTTTCACATTAATATCACAAGCTAATATTCAGAATAACTGATGGGCCGGGAGTGACTCAGTAAGGTTCTGGTTTGTTGTCACTGGTATCCGGAGCCATGTGACCGACCTGACCACACTAAGTATTACTGCAAATGCTTAATGGGGTTCAAGTCTGGAGAGTTAGGAGGCCAGGGTAGTATTTGGAAGTCTTGGTCATGCTCTTCCAACCAATGTTGGACATTACTATACATGTGAAGTGTTGCATTGTCTTGCTGGAAGATCTCATCTGGTTTAGGAAAGACATTCAGCATGGGTGGACGTGATCTGTAAGGATGGATTCAAACCTGGATTGGATTAGAGTGTGATCTACACTTATGTAAGCCAACTCATGAAACCCGAATTACAGTGTATAATACAGTCAAATGTTCGTTGTTCAAAAGATGATTCCATGCACTTTATAGCTTATTGTGCACTGAGCGATTGTTTTTCTTTGCTTTGTAGCACAGCACAGTCTTAAGTAGATCGGGCCAGGTTATGACTTTTTGCCTTGCCAAATATGGCAAGAAAAGGGCTCATATCCATTCTATTTAGAGAGAAGACTTTCTATTTATCAGTTTCTTTTTGGTTCAGATTTGGCTGCTTCAGTGTTCATTAATAGGACAGTATAAGTTTTTTGGCCTTGTGAGCTGCATGGTGGACTACATGATAGCTCTTTCTGGGTCCTGGCCCCACATTTGGATATCTGTGGCAACCCTTTTATCCACTTTTTCTGAGGGCTGTGAATGTTTTTTAATTAAATTATTTTGTTTGTTTCTATCTATTTTTGCCACCATTGTTGTCTACCTTGGTTAACCTTGCAAATTCATGTTGTTTGCACACATTTGCAGCTTGCTCAAAGATGACTAAATCAGGAATCTAAATATTTTATTGTATCTAAGCACAATATCTAAATATATAACTGCAATATATAACAGAGTGGTGGATATATCATCCAATGTTAAACATAAAGGCAGACGGTGTACTGGACTTATCGATCGTCAACCTGAGACCAGCTTCACAGCTGTCAGACTCAGCACTGGGCACCATCATATCTTTAAAAACACTCCAGATCCATACTAGAACTTACAACACCTACCTGCCGGTATTGATCTTGCTGCAATGTCTTGTTGTTTTACAACCTGACTGCAGGCAGAACTTCCACAAATCCATTTTCTTTATGACACCAGACAACTGGACACAAAATATTGGAACGACATAATGTAAAAAAAAGCAGAAGATTAGAAACAACAATGATTTAATACAACTGGCTTGTGTCTTGTTTTTTAGAATTGAAATAAAAAACTAGCATGTGGTGACATCGGCGTTTATGCACATTACCTAACCACAAGATAATGAGGGAAAAATGAATTTTCAGTAGCACAGAAATATTTTTAACAAGGCAGAGGTGTTTTTGTGTTGCTCATGGTGTGAAATGCAAATACTCTATCTTCAACAGTAATAGCATCTTCTCTTGTACTCTCACAAAATAGTTTAGTTACCTGACAAACTTAAGCTGCACTTTTGTGTTTTGCTAAATAATCACCTAAAGAAAATGGTGAAATCTGTTATGATCCCGAACGTGCCTGTTGAGCTTATGTCATCAAGGCTTATGGCCCACACCTGACATGGCTTTACTTAAACCAGCTGCAGCCAGTGTGCGTTGCCATGCCTCTCAGTGTGTGTCATGCTTCCGAGGCTCCTGATAAGCGTCTATGACAGGGACAGTTTGGATGTCTTCTGGGTTTGCTAACAGGAGTCAGAAGTGTACCATCAGGAGACTGGAGGTGATTAGCCTGTCCAGAAGCTGCCACCTCATACTGACCTCGCTGATCGCCTGCAATGCCTGCAGGTCCATCTCAGCCCGAGACGGTTCTTGCTCTACTGCCAGGCCGCAGCGGTTCCTGCCATGAGGCAGGTTATCTGGATTGGGTCAGCAAGCCCAAGGCTTTTGGTTTGTTTCTGTTTGTTTTTGTTGAATGCTTATCTGTGCAAACACACAAGCATAGCGTGAACAGACTACAGAAGTCAAATCCTGGACGTATTCAGTAATTTAGAATATCAATAAGTAAAAAAACTAGTCGCTCTGAATTATTGGGCAATTAGTGGTTAAATACTGTGTTAGATGTCAAAATATATATATTTATATTTATATTGTACCATGGACATACCAGTTCTCTTCTTAAAACACAATTTACTTCTTAAAACATAATTTACTGATTCCCTATATTTTGGGATTATTTGTAAATACTTTCAACATCACTTGCTGACAAAACACGCTAAACAGTGCTGTAGAAACACAGGATTCATGATGCCGTTTTGACCAGAACAGTCTGGGTCCTTTCTGTGTGGAGTTTGCATGTTCTCCCTGTGTCTGTGTTTTTTGTGGGAGCGCCAGTCACCTCCAGTCCAAAAACATACAGCGAGGTTAATTGGAGACACTTAATTGCCCTATAGGTACCTAGCCACTAGAATGCATTAATCAGTACATTGTAGTGCCAGGGTTGTCAGGAATGGCATCCGGTGTAAAAACTTTTCAAATCAATGTAGTTTGACACATTCACCACAGTAAGTAATATGTACTTTGCTTACAGGTAGTGACTTTTCTCTGCTCTGCTGTCATGATAAAGCAAGTTTTAATTATCATACCAACCTGAGGGTCTGCAATAAGACTTGCGTGTTCTGTTCGATATTTACTTCATAATCTATGGAGCCAGGTTATGCATGTCTGTACTGGGATTTCAGCAACTTTATTATGCCTCGTTTGCAGGATGACATTTACAATTACCTGATGTGACACACTTGTGGGAAATCAGATGTGAATTCATTAGAAATCAAAGACTAATAAGTCACAAATAAAGAAGATATCACTTGCCATGTAAGACTAATGGCTTTGCAGAAAAAAATGTTGTTATACCATTGCTATTTTCCCCACATGATTACTGGCTGGGCTGAAGTATACGGAAATCCATTAAACTGCAAATCACATTCAGTTTCTCTGGCTCAACTTTCTATTCAGCCTTCTGTACGCCTCCAGATATCATTTAATAATTTACCCTTTTTTCATTTCCTCTCCTCAAAACTAATTTTAAATTGAATAGTATTTGTAAAACTTGCCTACGAAGCAAACTGTGGCTAAAATATGAAAAATAAAATACGAACTCCCCGAGGCTGACTGCCAGCTCTGCTACGGTCAGCTGGGCGGCCCTTGACAGCCACAGTTGGCAGGAATTGACAAAATTGGCCACCAGGCTGCAGTAGCTAATACGCTAAGTTAAAATGGGGAGAAAGACAGAGGTAATTCAAATGTAAAATGTTAGAACATGATTGTTTAAAAGAAAAGCAGGTGCATGAACAAATACACATTAGGTAAGACTCCCAAAGGAATGAAAATGGTTCTGAATGCTTGTATAAGGTACCATAACAGGTGCCCAGGTGGTGTTGCATGATATTTCACTAGCACACCAGTGCAGAGACTGTTTGTAACTTGGTTCACCTTAAATTGTTTCTATTTACATTATTCTATTTAATGTGGCTAAACAGTCATAAAAGCATTTCACTGTCAGTTGTACTATGTGTGACTTCGTATGTGACAAATAAAGCTTTGATTTTAATTTGACCTGATTATTTTGTTGCATTGATTTTCATTACTTTTTCTTGACAGGAATCATTACTATTCTCTCAAGCGACACAATGAGACATCTTTGAAACTAACACAAAGTGGATCAGGAAGAAATAATTCCATATCAATTCAGAGTTTTTGTTGGGATCTGTTAATGAGAAATCAGTGATGGATCTTGCTTCTGTTAACAACAGCACCATACCCTGGTGGTTGACTTCCTCCATTTGGAACGAGGTCTGCCCGCTCTCTCTAGGTGGCACTACCTTCCTGATAATGGCCTACAGTGCCATGCTGGCAGTGGGCCTGGTGGGCAACACCTGCCTGGTCCTAGTCATCCTGAGGCAGAAGGAGATGCGCAACGTCACCAACATCTTCATCGCCAACCTTTCGTTCTCTGACATCCTCATGTGCGTCATATGCTTGCCCAGCACCATAACCTACACGCTGATGGACAGGTGGATTCTTGGAGAGGCCCTGTGCAAGTTGTCGCAGTATGCCCAGTGCATGTCAGTCACGGTCTCAGTTTACACTTTGGTGCTCATCACGCTGGAGAGACATCAGCTCATCATCCATCCCACTGGCTGGAAGCCTGCGCTCGGGCACTCGTACCTGGCAGTGGGCGTCACCTGGGTTGTGGCATGCTTCATCTCACTGCCCTTTCTGTCTTTCACCATTCTGGTTAACTTCAAGGCACACAATCTAAGCCTTCCCGTTGGCTTTCCAGGCGATCATCTGATCTGCATGGAGATGTGGCCTTCAGATGACAATCGCTTAGCCTATACCACGTCTCTCTTCGTGTTCCAATACTGCCTGCCATTGGCCCTGATCACCATCTGTTACTTGCGCATATTCCTGCGCCTCAGCCGACGCAAGGACATCATCGAAAGGACGCGGGACGCCGACCAGCGCAAGGCCAAACACTCCAGACGAATCAACATCATGCTTGCTTCTATCGTGGCGCTCTTCGCACTCTGCTGGCTGCCCCTGAATGTCTTCAACACCATTTTCGACTGGAACCATGAGATCATCACATACTGCCATGATGCCGTCTTCTCGGTGTGTCACCTCATAGCCATGGTCTCTACCTGTGTCAACCCAGTTATCTATGGCTTCCTTAACAACAACTTCCAAAAGGAGCTGAAGACGCTCCTATACAAGTGCCGCTGCTGGCGGGTACCGCAGGATTATGAGAGCTTCCCTCTTTCCACTGTCAGCACAGATGTGACCAAGGGATATGTTCTCAGCAATGGGTCAGACAGCATCACCATGTCATCACAACTACAAGGAAAGGAGATTTTGTAGAAGGGGCAGGTTGATGCTGGGTGGAAGAAGTGATGTTGAGGTGGTTAATAATAATAAGAAGAATATTAATAATATATTGCAATTTATGAAAGGTTTAAGTAAAGTCATTGGGACATGATTGTTTTATTTACCTTTCAATCATTGATGCTACTATAGCATCCAGCTATAACCCCAAAACTATGGCGAAAGCCAGACTATCCCGTACAAAACAAGATTACATGGCAGCCCAAGTCAACTGCAGTTTTGTTAGGTAAGATAACTGCTCAATAGTGGGAAATATCATTCTTTCTTAGGTTTGTACGGTTTAAATACGGTCATTGTTGCTTGCTAACACACTAAAATTGGTTTGTTCTTGACTGGACAACAAATGCCCTAGTACATCTGGGCATACTCTCCATTTGCACACCTCCATGGTCAAAACTCAAAATTACTTTAGACACTTAAGGCACAAAGCTCATGTTCCTAATTTTATGCAAATTAGGCACATCACCTCATCATAGTTAAGACTTTAGGCAATCCAAAGTGTTTCTGCTTGATTTTTGCACCTTTATGTGTCTAGTGTTCATTCCAGTCCAGATTCAATCTGATCATCATTTTGAAATACTCAACCCAGACTTCAACAACCATGTCACGGGAAAAGTCAATCAGATCATTTGTTTTCATTCTGGCACTGGTGTGAAATTACTGGAAGCCTGTGACCTCTACTGTATCTACATCTATTTTTTTTAATTGCATAGCTGCAGCATGACCTGACTGATTGGAAGATGTACAAATTGGCAGATGTGCAGGGGTGTAATATAAAAATTATTATAATGTAATGCTTTATTGTATTGTAATAATACATTATTTTATTGTAATTAGGGAAGTCACGATACACTTTGCTCATGAAGCAATACAATTTACAATACTGGGTCCACATTTTTTTAAACAACATAAAATTGAAGACAAAGTTTCATTTTACTATTTACCTAAAATAACCCGTAAAGGCTGGAAAGTCCCATACCTGGCAACTTTGTAAAGTGCCGTCAACCAGGTGAGGTGAATAGTGCCAGTGCCCTTTGCTGGTGAATTGATAATGTATTTTTGTATTGTAATAAAACACGATTGTATTGTTATAATACATTATTGTATTGTCATAATATTGTACTACAGTTTTTAATCATGCTAAATCAGCAGTCATCCACATTTTCTATAGAGTACATGCTTAAAAACAACCAGGTTTTTAATATCCATGTGCAACATATCAGCTGTGTTGCCAGGGTTTTATTGTGTAGACTTTATTTGCTCACTTTATTATGCACACCTTCCTTATTGATCGACCCTGGTTGTTCCCTTTGATATCAAGTAATGGGTCAGTACAATGGGCTGAACATGGTCCACTAAACGTGATCATGCAAATAATACTGAAGCCAGCTTGGATCTTTAACGAGAATATTCTCTATGTAGGAAATGTGTTTGTAAAAGTTGACCATGACTGTATTTTCTCTGTTGTGTTTATTATTTAAATACAAATTAAGATGCTTTGGATAGTTTTAATCACTGATACATTTAATCATTTGAAAACAGCATTTAAGACATGCAACATCTGGAATGTGTGTACAGTATATTTCAACAGCAAGAGATGGTTGCATAATCCTCATAATCCTTTCCTGTCCCCTACAATTTCATCCACCCTGTCACCCATCCTTAATATCATTTTGAGGGCCTCCAGTGGACAAAGGGGGAAAGGTAAAAATCACATTATCTGAATGTCAATGGAATTTATAAAGCATTAGTTCTGTTTAGTCCATATAACACTGGCGTTAGAGTGTACTAGAACAGGGTACCATGTCTTGCGAAGGAGATCTGGGATTCTAATTATGGAACATCTTTGTTCCTCAACTTAAATACAAGAGATTATACAGTGTGTATACAGTACAATGAAAGTCTTTCTTTGCATATCCCAGCCTGTTTTGAAGCTGGGGTCAGAGCACAAGTCAGAAATTGTACACCACCGATGTAGCAGACATGATATTTTTATTGGTAGCTCAAAGCTTTCCTCATATATCTATAATGGGCATTAAAGGCTCTATTCTAAGCAAGACTGTCAGGATCCACACACATCATACAATAGTCAGTGTGATCACAGTGTCAATTTATTACACACTAAAACTCAAACTACATTTTTTATTAAATAATAGGTTTTGCACATGCCATAATCCCATTAAACAACACACATACACAGTTATTGTGCACATATATGTATTTTGAACAGATTATTTAACCTTGATTTTTTATTTACTGTTTATTCTCCAATGGCCAAAGGTTTGTGCACACCCAATATCCATCCAACACGATGAAAAAATCATGACCGCTGAATTCATAACATTGTTAACATAAGCTTGTTCAAGCTTGTTAAGTGGGCTGAACTTTGCAAAACATGCCTATAAAATAAGGGTCTACATACTTTTGGCCATGTGATGTGTCTGTTTTGTTTATCTGCACAGAAGATTGTAGCTGTCTGTCAAATCAGCACACTTAGATCTAGTTTTGTTTAGACTGTTTGTAATAAACCTTTTATTATGGCTGAATCTGACCAGAACTTTTTTGTTGAGTATATTTGGATGTATGCATGCTGAATCAGCATTTTATATAAATATATTTTGTGTTTATTGGGGGCTCGTCTGTACAGTTTCAATATCATTGTGCCATGTGCCAACAAAGACTGGTAGAAAGCCTCTGTGTCTCAGTCTCTTAACATGAGTGTTAACATTAAAACGGACTGAATTTTGTAATGCTGTGTGATGTGTCGATGGCTTCAATTTATAAACGTGCTTCTGTGTTTATTAAACTGGCTCAGACCTTGATTGTGATTTGTTTTCATTAATGCTCTTTCTTTTTCTCATTATTTTAAAAGCTGTGGAAATGGAAAGAAGAATTAAAGCATTGCGCTTTAGAATTTTAATCCGCAAGGAAAAAAAAGAATGTGGATGCACGTGTGTCGATTATTTCCGAGCATTTCTGCTCTTAGAGATGTTTGGTTTTATACAAAAAGCAGTAATTGATACTCCATCATAGAGCTTTAGAGCTGTTTCCTTTCTGCCTTGAATGAAACCGAACAAAGGCGATCAAGTCAATGAATATTTGTCTAGCGCTTTTTACAATAGACATAATATAAGAGCAACTTTACAGAATCTAGGACTGACAGACCAAAATCCTTATTGAGCAAGCCAATGAGGAACCAGACTTTGCACGGACCCATCCCATGGGTGACCTGGAGTTTTTTTTTTTTTTTACATAAATAGTATTTACACACATACTGTCCATCTCTAAACTGAATTAATACATTAATTATAGTTAAACTCGCAATAGTTTAATAATAATAAAAAATAATGTAAACAATTGGTTTTGATGCAAGCAGGACAAATGATGTTTAAGAAGCGTGGAAGTCAAGGACCTCTGTTGTCTTAAAAACAAATATCCATATATTTTTGGGTCAACCTGTTTGTTTAGATGATCCTTTATCCAAATCAAAATATTAAAACTGAATCATCTTGATAAACACTTAGAAGGCTGCTTGGCATCAGCAGATACTGCCTAGACGTCATAAACTTGACTGATACAAATCGGTGCAAATAATCAGAATAAGGTGAGTGTGATTTATAATAAAGTCTCTTGCCTTGTGATGCTTAATCTAATTATACGAACTTAAAAGTCTTATTTGGCCAACATTTAAAATAGATCATGTTGAGCTGTCCAGAAAAATAGTAGATCTCACCTCAACGGTTTTCATTCATGTAGCGTGTAAGTGCCTCAGTGCAATTCAGTACGCAACCTGTTAGTCAAAATATCCAAGATGCGTAAACCAAAAGCAGCTATAAACACAATTTGGGTGAATGAGTTTGATCAAAACTAGCACTGCCTGAAAATCCCAACCAGTTCTGTGGACACAGAAGGGTGTGCCAAAACATGAGAATTTTTGTTTTTGAAAAAAAAAACATGAATACTTACACTTGCTGGATGGTCTAGGTTTACAGTTGTGCTTTGTATTGTAACTTCCATTAATTCTTTCATTTAATTTATGAGATGTATGAAACAATGACGACACACAATCAAATTTTCTTGACAATTTACCAGGGCCCTACAAATAAAGTATATTCAAATTATGTAGAAAACTGTCTCAATTACATTTTAAAAATGCCACACAATATATTTGATTACCAGCATCCCCATTATAAAGAGTACTGTCCATATTTACAGTTACATTTGTAATATCCAATAATTATTTCACTGAATTCTTGTTTCTCCCTGATTGCACTAAGCCTGCTGTACACAAGGGATCGGGTTTTTTGAAGGCTTAGAGCTAGAGGTAAAATAATTAAGATGCTGAAGCGCTAAGGGTGAGTGACAGAGAGACAGAAAGAGAGGGTAAGATAAGAGGCAGATTACTGATACATCCTGATTTAGGAGACCCTACTGTTTTTCAGAGCTGTTTCCCTCTGCACACTCTAAGAAGCTGCTGATGCCTGAAACATCAAAATAAGCAACCACCAACTGTTCCTCAGGTGACTTGAGAATATCAATACAGGACCTGATCAAAGGTTTATATTAATCATGAAGTATGTCATTGTTATCCTGATATTTCTTGAGTTTTGTGGTGTGTCAAAATCATTCACACATTTTTAAGTTCTGAACAATATTTAAACTAATATATAAAATATTTTAACAATATTTACCACTTACCCCAGATCAGCTCGTAACACTCTACTGATGTTACCTTATATGTACGGACTTTAATTCATGCTAGCACATTTTCAATTTTTAGTGTAAGTATTACGGTCCCGGTCCCTTCCAATGAACTGCATGATCGGTGTCATAGATTAGCATTACAGATCACATCCCTCTTCCACCCTTTATACTGAGCTAATGCTTATTAGGGATAATGAGCCACACCTGGCGCAGCTCTATAATAGCCGATTGCAGCCAGCGTGCGGTGTTGCATCTGCACTCATTGTTTGTTCAGCATCGCGGTTCCTCTTTTGTGTGTTTAAGGACACTGTGTATCTGCTGGGCTCGTTCAGAGAGGTCAGTAGAGTATGTGTTGGAGCACAGAGGTAAATAGCTTTTTCTGTAATGATCAGATTTGAGTCTGCACCACAGTGAATGCCTGATCACAGCTGCATCATCCGCCCTTTATCTCCTACTTCACAGCAGATATTCTTCTCCTTCTGTGTCAGCCGTCACTACTATACCGTCACCCTTTCTTCTCCACAATGTCCATAGGTAGGTACAGACATATTGATTCATTTTACATGTCTAATCGATTTGAATCATGAAATTTTTTTGAATCGATTATGAACTGTCTTGTGCTACATCCTTCCATCCCTAATCTCAACACATTTTTTTGGCCTCGGCTCAAATGATCACGTTACAAAATGCAACTTCTGCATTTGCAAGCTCACTTGTAGCTTGCAAATCTCAGAACATAGGCACTGGTGGTACCTGCAGTGTGGCTCCTACCATTACATCTCCACATATCCAGCTGCACATTTAAATAATTACATATACATGCATGATTGCTTATTTATGTGAGCTTTCAGGTATAGAGTACAATGACAAGAGGAAAACTGCCACCCCTGATGTGTGTTTTTCCCACCTTAAGCAATGTATACGAGCGAGGAAAAGTTGACAGGTACAAAAAAGTTAAGAACTGTCTGAATTCGGTGGAGAGAGTGAGAAATGGAGAGCAAGTGAGAAAAGGAGATGCAGAAGGACAGCCGGGCAGTAGGCTGGAAAACGAGGACTGGCAGAAAGAGAGAAAGTAAGAGTGGGAAGATATGACACAAGAGCTAATTAATTTTCGCACATTATTGCCTTCAAATCTGCAATGTTTGTATCATCTTATACGCGTCTATTTGTTGCTGAGGTCCTGTATAGAGAATCACCGTGGGCATCTTCCAAGTAGGGTGAAAGGCTATGCTAATTCCGAGCTCTGCCCTACCTGATGAGTTTTTTGAACACTGTAACATAAGTTACAATATTACAGTTTTAACAGTATTGATTATGTGCAGACACTTGTGGATTTTTCATTATAACCTAACTAATAATAGTTTGTAAAAATACACACAAATATCCTCTGCATTTTTTTATGGCTTTTTATCATGACATATCATTTTATATCATTTTGTTTGCATTTTAAAGCTACATTATTATAAACAATATAATTTGCTACTTTTGTATAAATATTAATGTCAATTCTGCTCAATTTCCATGTAAAAGCAATCATAGTGGAAAACCATATAAAATATAGAAAATACACTTTTTGTCAGAGACGGAAGTATTGAAAGTAGCCAATCCAAGACGTTTTTTCATTTCTTCTCACTGTTAATAGGCTGCTGCCCTGTGACGCATCTCCAGCAGTGTTTTGAGGGCATATTCATGGTTTAAACTACAAAAATAAGGTTCAAGGTTTTTTTTTTAACAATTCACGGGTGTTCTTGGGACGTAACCTTGCAAATCTTGGGGGTTTACTGTAATCGCAATGAGATTCATAAATTACAGAGTGAATGTGTGATCCCTTGTTATTGACAACATGGTCGGTATGTGTTCCTGACGAGTTTCTCTGTCTCTAGACATGACTCACAGTTATCCAGATCAGAATAAAAAGGTTAATAGTGATAAACAAATGCCGGATATATCTGTTTTTCTGGTTGTTAGGGTTATTTCAGCCTTGTAAGGAGATGCAATGCTGACATGTTTAATATTAGAAGAACTTATTAAGTAAATCGATAGTAGAGAACCAAACACAGAACAATCTGATGTTTATACTGATTTATCATTACCCTTTAAATATTTTCCTTTTATTTAGTGTAATGTCTGAGAACTATCATCCTCCAACATGAATTTACCTAGAATGTCATGATGATGAATTTGCGACGGAAACAGAGCAGACTGGTGGTCTCAGAATATGTGATGGTATTTTTTGTCAGTATTTTGAACTTTGCAGCACCTGAGTTGGTTTCACATGCATATGCTGGACATAAGTCTGACATCTGAATGCAGTTTGAGCTATTCAAAGTATTTAGTTGGACTTGAACCGACAACCTTTTGATTATCCTCTTATTTATCTATTATCTCATCTATCTATTTATTTGATTTGCCAGAAGTTGCCCAAATAAATACAATAAATACAAATCTCTCAAACCAACATCATGTTCTTTTGTATTATTTGGATTATTTGCATACAACAGAGCTTAATGTGCATTTAAGTCATGTTCCACTCAACACTACATAGCAAATCTGAAGGTTTTAAGATCAGTTAGGGTCAGATGTACATTTAAACAGAAAGTTGGGATTTTCCAAAAAGCTGACATTTGTCCTTGTGATTGCCACATGATTAAATGAAATCAGCTCTGATACATCAGAAGAAAATATTCAGCTGGTGGGAACAGTGCTTTGAACAGTCTTACTTTGATGCATATGTTTTAGACTACCAGTCTATTTTTGAATGACTTTGTGTTTCCCCTCAGGTTACCTTGTGTGTTTACACTATAACACTAAATACAATGCCTTGCAAAAGTATTCAAGTATTCATTTTCATGTTTTGTTACCTCACAACCTGTAATTAAAATGGATTGTTTGAGGGTTTGCAT
>JAYDZG010000002.1:21009384-21020164 GCA_034509265.1 Microcambeva bendego
TCATTGTATTTATCCATTAAGGGCACTGGAAAAATATTTGTAAGTTTGGATTTTGATAATGACGTAGAGAAAATTTGGAGTCAAAAATATCATTGCGATTCTTGAAAGCTTTTCTAATCAATCATCAAAGATTAAATTAAATTATCTTCATTTTCAAAATTATTTGAAATACTTGAAATATTTTTTATTTTTTTCTTAAATTATTTTCAACTATATTCCTAAAATTATTGGGATTTTTTTCTCAAGCTTTGAAATTATTTTGACTTTAAAAAAAATATTTCTCAATTTTTTTTCAAAGTCATCCAAGAACAATGAGGCTTGAAGGTTTTATTGACTTTTGAAAGTAGAACTTAAATCGCATAATGGTCTGTTCAATTAAAGACGTCAATGTCATGGACGTTTATATGAGTGGTAAAGGAATCAAACTAATAATGTAGACAATCAATGGTTCAAGTCCCAGCACTTCCATGTTGGACCCTTAACAATGCCTCTTTCCACCTACCAAAACCCACAATGTTTCTAGGTTCCAAGTTCTGGAACTGCCACGGAAAGAAGCAATTACTAAAGATATTGAAATGAACATGATCTCTTTCTGCTCAACCCTAATGGTTATAAAATGATCTTTATAGCATTACATAAAAGATTTACCCCATACAAGGAGAATTAGCATGATCTGTTAGGTGTGCGCTTTCCAAATACCTCCACAAGAAAGCTTCCAAGATTTATAGCGCTGACAGACGACCTGGAACACACCCTCCATTAAAGTTTTTCTCAACACAAGGCGACATGTAGGCACGCCCACATGCTGACAATGGCAAGCAAATTAATCTGTCTGACCTGTTCGTGTGTCAAAGTTCACCCCACTATTTATCATCTGCCTCTGACAAAATATACAAAAAGCAGAGCTGAAAACCCTCCTGCTCGGTTTTGAAAGTACCGCCCTCCACTCGGGGCTATGGTATGAACTCCCCCTATCATTTTCCAGCTGCTGAACTTGGAGACAGTGGCCCACACCCAGAGTTGTTAAGAATATGGGATATAACTGAGCCCGTCTAGGCCTGTATGACTGTAATCCTGAAAATTATTAGCTGCCATTAAATACAGGAATAGAACTGTGGCTGAAAGTCTGAGTCTGGCACCAGGCTGCTTTAATTTCTATTATTTTGTTTTATTTGTACATTTCTTTGGATGAAACAATAATAAAAATGCTTTTATAAGAGCAGTGATTGTTCAATTTGACTAATGAATAGAAATGACAAAAACTGGCCTGTCCATTTTCCTGAAGTTTGAACTGTCAGGGGAGTAGCCTAGTGGTTGAAAAACTGAACTTGTGATAAAAAGGCCACTGGTTTAAGCCCCACTACTGTCAATTTGCTCATGTTGGGCCCTTGATCAAGACCCTTAAGCCTCAGTTGCTCAATTGTATACTTTCACAGTACTGTTCTGTAAGTCACTTTGGATAAAACCATCTGATAAATGCTCCCAGTAAACATGTTAAAAAAAGTAAAAGTACTTTTTTAAAAATTCTCCCAAACACGTAGTCGACTTTGCTTTGTTCAACTGGGAGCAGAGAGAGAAAGTAAGCAGTTAATCACTAAAGCAAAGTATGAAAATTATCATGCAAATTGATGGACCACCGCTTCATTGTTCAGGACGGGCGTTATGGACCTGCTTGTTTTCCCTGCCGACGGTGTGTGGCTTTTTTCTTCATTCTCTTACCGCAGTCGAGAGCCTTCCTGCCTGCACTAGCATCCGGAGAGTTTTCTTGTGCTGGAAATGAAAAGATCGACCTCCAGCTGGAGGCATTATGAGGCAAAGCAATGTCAACAGACCAAATAAAAAAGAAAGTGTGGTAAAGATGATGCTGCTGGTCACACAGGTGTTTGGAAGTGAAAGACCACCTCTCTCCTTGAAACCTAAAATCAAATCCTTTGGATATCATATGTTCAGAAGAAAATCACATCCATAAGCAATTGCTGAACGTTAATCTGAAACAAGGGATGTGTGTGACTGCAATAACAGTCTGTGCTCATTTGGCAAATGCATTTTATTTAGTTAGATTTTGCTGGGGATCGCTTTTCAGCTTTACAATAATTGATATCATTTAATGTATTGGTTGATAAGTCTACCTGGCACTCTGATTAATCCCAAACTAACTGGATGGGGAACCTGCTACTGTGCTGGTTTTGGGAAACTGAATCCTGAACAGCACAAGCAACAATCTGGATTTATTGTGAAGTTATTTTTGTATTTTCATTTTAGTTTTCCCTGTCACACATATGCAAGTGAAGAATGACCATCAGAGCCCAAAATCTGCTAGCACAACAGTATTGGAATCACATATAGGGACTGTGTGCTTAATTTTATATACCTGTGTGAAGATTACACATACATCTGTGTGTGATGTGTTTGGAGTGGGCGTCATGCTGTGAAATAGGTCCATGGATAGACCTAGTTACTCATTAGACAAGTAAAGTTTATACACACCTCGGACCACACAAAGGGCCTTCTTTTTATTGCATCTTATACTGGTCTGTGACTTGTGTGCATTTCATGTGGGTGCATTCCCAGGTTTCAACAGATGAAGACCTCCTTGTGTTCAGGTCTTCATTTTTTGCTGGAAAATTCCTTACAGCTTCAATTTACCACCCAGAACCCTCTTTATTGTTCATGACCAAACACCCCCCCACACACACACACACACACACACAGAGCTCCACCTGATGTGGAAATGTGTTCTGGTTGAGTAAAAATAGTTTATTATTATTTAACCACAGATTTGGGTTTCACTACCCAGATTGTTTTGACTTAAAACCTAATCTTTGTTTCCTGCATCTGTAGTGTCAATGTAAAGGACATCCCATTAGATCCTCTGTATTGAGGAAAAAAACACATTTGTTTTTCATTTTAATGTTTTCTGCATTGGTAATTTTTAAGTACTTGGAAGATACTATATTGAAAACGAAAAAATATTTTACTTGATAAAAAAAGACATTGAACATCTTTAAACAAGTTAAATAACTAAATTTAAATGTATTTAAATTTAAATAATAAAAATGTAAGTTTTTAAAACTAGTTTTAGTTAGTTAGTTAGTTAGTTAGTTAGTTAGCCACATTACCAAAATATAGTTTGGGATAGCCTTATGACCTGCCCTTTGTAATAGTTTTGGTCAAACTAGCCCAATTGAAATGGGCACAGATAAGTTGCATGAAGTCCTTTTAAATACATGTTCCTGGGAATCAGACATACAACACATGAACTAAACAAACTGAACTTTATGCACTAACAAGTGACTTCTTTTCACTTTTCATCCCCCAAGGAATTAGTGAAACATTAGTAAAACATGAGTAAAGTCTTAGTGAAAGTCACTAGATCAGGTCCTTGTGGCCACATGCGTGTTTACTCATTGGAAAGGAATCCCCTCCTGAAAATGTTTCACCAAATTCAGTAAGATGAGTCATTATAATATGAGTCATACTCAGCAGCACAGTTGCCCAATGACCTCTATCAAAAGTGAGAAACAATCGCACAATAGAGTCTAAGATGGTGTTATTAAATGATGCTGTGAGGGAAGGTGTTCCATGCAGCATTTCCCCAGCATTGGGAAGTAGAAATTTGGAATGATCTTATTATGTTACAAAGTGTAATAACAAGGATGTTTCCACTAAAGTCTATATTTAGTTTACCCTGTCTGGGTACCGAAGGTTAGGGTGGATTCAGAAATTATTCAGACCTTTTAATCTTTTGTAAGTGGGTAAAATTTGTACACATTTTATGACTTTAAATGCTTGATTCTCCACACACTTTCTCAACCGTTTGTCCTATCCCAGCTTTTCAATGGGTACAAGGCACCCAGTAACGTCCTGGTTGGGGTGCCAGTCCATCGGAGGGCAGTTCTCATAAGGCTACGCATGGTCATTGCACATTTGAAGACCCAATACACTTCATTAAACATTCATTTATTTTTCTGCTCGAAGATGCCTAGCTGACTGGTAGCAGAGCTGAGATTGGAACCAGGGTGTTCAAAATCTCAGCACTGATGTGGTTGCAGAATATCAGCGTGTTGAAGAAGCAAGGTTTGCACACTTGGACACTGTACACATCTGTACACTGCCATCTTCAGGAGTCTTCACAGATGTTTCATGGATTTTTTGGAAGATTAGGAGCAAGGTCATTAGAAGGACATGATAAGGGAGACAAAGTTAAGGAGATAAAAATGGTCTGGGCATGTGTAGCGGAGCGATGAAACTTCTGTCAAGAGAAGGAGGATGAAGAGCCACCAAGCAGGAGTAGAGAAAGACCAAAGAGAAGGTTTATGAATGTGGTGACGGAGGATGTTCTAGACCGGGCAAGATGTTCAGATGAAGATAGATGATCTGCTGTGGTGACCCCTAATGGAAGCAGTCACAAGATGAAGACGCATACATATCAGTGCAGAATTCAGTAATTAGATCTGCAAATCTTATAGACAAGGTTGTAGTGATCACATGGTCTTCTTACTTTAAATCTTTTTATACTTTTTATTACTTAACCCTGGTCCTGATCATGGAGGAACATTTTGTATAAGTACGTACATATAGCCACAATGACAGTAAAGCTAAACGACATAGCTTGCACTTAATGTACTCATACATTTAACTGAATTTATAAAATTATTTGGTGCATGACTATGTCCATAATTTGACCTTGCATAGCCCTGCAATTCCGTCCAGCTGCCATTACAAAAGGGTCATGACCAGACAATGACCGGACAATGCTCTGCTTTTAGTCATCTACTGATCAATAAACCTGATCAATGTTGTAAGTGTTGCAGAGCGGATACTTTTTTTCATGTGTTTTAAGATGTTTTTTTTAGCTAAAGCACCCAGAGCCATTTTTATAACTGTGTGTGGTAAAGTCTTCTTAAGTTACATTCATGACAGGACATTAAATTACTGGCTACACAAGAATCATCAATTCAGGTCTTTAATATTAGACACACTCATGGACAACGTTGTATTTCCAATTTATGCTACATGCACTTATTTGGACTGTTGGAGGAAACTAGATCACCCTGAGGAAACCCATTAAAAAAAGCTAGATGTTTCTGCTGGGTGCCTGGCCAAACCGGTAGCTGGTAAGCCACTCAATCTAGAGCATCTTTTTTTTTTTACATAAAATACAAGGTAATAACAGCTTGGTCCCAAATATAAATAAAATATTAAGATCTTAATAATAATAGTTATTGCTTTGGGTAGTGAGATGAAAAATTATTTAATAAATTAAATGTCCACAAAGCAAGGTTCATAAGGTTTGGCAAATTGTGTGTACACATAACACCGGAGTTGTAGCTTAAAAACCTTGCTTTGTGGACCTTTTAGATGAATTGGATCAGCACTGGATACAAAGCATGAGGTCTCTTGTCTCATTAACCGATAATCAAATGATCCGTACGTCCGGCTAACGAAAGGCAGCTCTCTATACAGTCAAATCAAAGAGAGAACAACGCTGTGCCGAGTCTAGCATCAAAGCACCAAATAAGATTTCCAGAAACACATGACTTTACTTGAGAGGCTGCTCTGTAAATGAATGTGGTTCTGAGGTTAATATGGAGACCAGATGAGAGCGTTCAGATTCCTAATGCTGTTACGTGATCTTTTGCATGAAAGGAATTAGAAATGACAAGTGAACCCAGGCAGTTTACTTTCATCTAAGTGACCGAATGGAACAAAGACATTGTTATATGTAATGTAAGCCTGAGGACTGGATGTAAAACTTTGTATCCAGTCCTGTGTAAAAATATAAAAAGAAATAATGGGGGAAATGGAACATAACACTGTTTAAAAGCATTTTACCAAGATTGTGCTAATGCCTAATCTTTACCCATTCTGTACTTTGTCCACTTAAAAAGAAAGAACTTCTTAATTCCTGGTTACCTTATTTGGGCTGTAACACACCATGGTTTGTATGCAAGGCCATGGAAGGGCATCAAGCACATTCATCCATTACTATCTAGTCGCATTCAGACACCCCCCTCCCACCCAATATGCTGCATGAATTCCTCTAGTGTTCTAGTGCTTTATCCTATTCGAAGTATGTATGATTCACTGAATGAAAGGCTTGAAACACCCCATAAATTCAATAGCAATCAGGTCTAGCCTTGTGGTTAGACAAGACTGGTAATCTTAAGGATGCTGGTTCGAATCTCACCACTGCTAGGTTGCTGCTTTGCCTCCCTCTGCTGTTTAAAGTGAAAACCGATTAATTTTACATCTCAGATCAACTCAAATTGTAGAATCTTTGCATTGGAAGTTCATGGCCTTGTGGTACACCGTTACATTCCTACTACTTGTCTGGTTTTCCAGCCTGTGCCTCATTAGTCTGCATAAGGCTGCTTCACACCTCATTGCCACCTCAGTTCACTGCTGTATTTGGTAATAAGCCCCCTTTAGTTGGTCAATGGGACCCTTTCTGATCCAACTCAGTCTAATGGACAATTAGTTAGATTTATTCCCAGGCTCTGACGTCCTACATAATAAGCTTCTGGAGCAACTTCCTCTTCTCACAAATGCACCTTTTGGCCTGTCAAGTGTCTGGGCATGTGCTGAAGAGGGACTGCTCCCTCCTCAATTGGTATTAGAAGATGTTTAAAGCTTTCTTTCAAAAGAAGGAAGGAAGAAAAAAAGTCTAAACGTTCATAGTTTGGTCACTGAGGACCGAGGCTAATCCTCAGGCTTTCTTGAGATGAGTGTAACTTCGTTTAAATGATGGTTACCCACTCCCTTGTGGATAACAGGATTGTTTTGAAAGTAAACTGGGGTCAGCCGAGGTTTAACTGTCCTTGGATGAAAACAAATAAAACGATTGAATGGTGGCCAACCATCAACCCCGTACACTCAGTTTGTTTTTCCAGAAACACACCATAATGATTTATACTGCAAACTGCAAAGATACATGGTTTTAGCAGCAGCCTGTTCTAACTTTTTCTATACTGGTTCAACCATTTGTTTTGGCCATGCTGGTGACCTCTCCAGTGTGTTTTCTGTTATTTGCCCCAATAATCGGACCCATTGTGACCCTGGCGAGGTTAAATAGGTGGTAAAACAGATGCACTGGAAGAAGATTTGTGAAATTACCCTAAACCCTCAGCACCTTCAGCATCTTCAGCATCATCTTACTATAATCATTATGATTATATTATTTGAAAGAAAAACAAAACAGATTTTTCCTTTTTGGTTCAATCACTAGGTGGGGTCCTTTCTGCGTGGGTTTAATCCAGGAACTCTGGTTTAAGTCCAAAAAATGCAGCCGGGTCAATACTATAGTTACCTGTCCTCTATGGCGCATAAACCAGTGTTTTGTAAGGTACTTGACCACTATGGTGCATAAACCAGGGCATTGTAGTACTGGTCCCAAGCCTGGGTAAACAGGCATAAATAGGCAAAGAGAGCATATAAAAATTATAATAATAACAAATTTGCATGTTGGGCAACTATGGTAATGTTAATTATATATCTCAAGATCTGCTGATATTTTTCACTGACTTTTAATTTTCACATTTTACAACCACCTAATTCTGGTTAGGGTTGTGGATGGTCTGGGCACAATGTAGTAGTGCCAGTTCACCCCCGGTGTATAAACTACATATATGGAGCTCAGGCTATATTTATACTGCCATGTTAAACTATTGTAATCAGTAAGGATTATAGTTATTGTATAACCATTCGGCATGGTTGCTTCAAAGAACACACACAATACACAACGTACCATGCTGTACTGTAGCTTTGTTAGTATTGTTCATCTGATAAGAAATCAGATACAATCAGCTTCTTTGTGACCATCATTAACACAGCACCATACTGAAAATGTTGCCTGGGGAAATCCTCAGCTCTGTAAAATCCACACATACTTACAACTGTCTGTATAAAGAAGTGTATTTCAGTGTGTGTGTGTGTGTGTGTGTGTATTAAATTAGTGATTTAGTAAATAAGTAATTACATAATTAACTTTATATATAAATGTTTCACAAGTTTATTATGGGGTTAAAAATCATCTAGCAAATAAGATTATTTGTGTAGTTTAATATTGGTGTTTCATGTTTTACCACTGCTTTAACCTGATCAGGGCTGTGGTGGTTTTGGTGTGCAATACATCACAGAGCATCTAGCATGCAGGACATCACCAATAATGTTTGTGTATAGATGCCCAGCTGGCTAATGTAGATTAGCCACAGCTGGTGCTGTGATTTAGTAGGCTAGCGAAATATACAACTGGAATATCAACCCATTTTTTAAAACATTTCAAAAGTCAGTAACCATCACTTGTCCAATATTTTAAGGTGTGCAAAAAAAAAACTAAGCAGCAATGGATGGAAGAACACAAGATACCTTCTCCATGGTTAAGCTATACAGTTTAAAAGCCCCCTGTCCATCCCCAAATAAAAATGGCTGTTTCTTATCATATAGAAAATTAAAGCACAAGCAGGGTTTTCTTTCTTGTTTACCTGTGGATATCTATGTTCTGGTAACTGCTAATTTAAAACAGATATGTTCTTAAGGGGTTATTAAATTACATCTGACAATCCAGTCAGATTTCCTTTTAGTGTGGGGGAAGGGGAAGGTTGGGGTTTTCTTTCTTACCTGGAAAAAAGACCTCCATCAACTGCCCATTTTATTTATCATAGGAATATGCTATAATGTCTAATTCATAAAAGAACAGGCTGCACATTAATCACATTACTTGTTTGATTTTAACAGTGTTTTTAAACCTGTGGCAAGTACAAAATAATGACTCATTAAATGTTTGTACTGTTTTAATATCCATTTAATATTGTATATATTTATACCAAGGGTGGCAGAGTGACTTGGTTGGTAGCATTGTCACCTCACAGCAAGAAGGTCCTGGGTTCAATCCCCAGGCAGGGAAAGCTTTCTCCGGGAGGTCAGGTTTCCTTCCACAGTCCAAAAACATGCAGCCATGTTAATTGGAGACTCTGATTTGTTCAATAGGTACTTTACCACTAGGATTCCTAAAGCGGTGCATTGTAGTACTGGTCCTAAGTTCAGATAAATAGGGAAACTATGCCAGATCAATAATGCTGATCCCAATCCACTGTGGTGATCCCTAAGGGGAGCAGCCAAAAGAGGTTTATTAGTGTTTTAACCTTGTGTTACATTCTTACACACTCTTGCTTACATTCATAACAGACACACGGTAATTAATCATTACACAAGCTTCATCAATAGACACGTTTAAATCAAACACAGTCGTGAAAAATTTTGTATTTCTAATTAACCTGGTTGCATATTTTTGGACTGAGGGAGGAAACCATTGCGCCAAGAGCAAACCCACCCAGACATGGGGGGGGAACATGCAAACTCCCCACAGAAAGAACCCGGACTGCTCCACCTGGGGATGGAGGTGCCAGGGCTTCACACTTAGCCACCATGCTTTCCAGCCAAAAAGAACACTGCATATTTTGATTTGGTATGATAACAATCTATTTTATTGTATCATGTTTAGAAATATGTACATATCACATATTATTGATACAAAAAAAATTTGGGCTGGGATGTCCAAAGTTTTGCATAACTTAAATATTTCAGATTGGTCTCAACCGATCCAGCGAGAGAGAGAATGGAAGGAATGCAAAAAAAACCTAACAAACTACAATCCCATGATGCATCTCGGCTCTTGATGGAGAAGCACTGAGGTGTAGTGAGTAGAGGGGGGAGCCAGGTTTAAATCAAAGCCATGTTAACGCGCGCCCGCGTGTGCGCGCTCTCGCCTCCGCTCTGTAGTGTAGCAGCAGGAGTGACTCTCCTTCCAATCTCCACCTTCATTCCACTTTTTTTTAGTTTGGAGGGGGTGCGTAGAAGCCGAACAGGAGGAAAGTAAAGCAACAACACAAAAAATCGATCCGGGATGCGAGCAGCAGAGTTTTCCAAAGCTGTCTGGGTAGAGACAGAAGAACGAGGCTCGGATTCCGGCACTTCGGTTCCATCTTGTCGTTCGAACTGAGTCTTTTTAGTCAAAGGATTTACGATCAAAAACTCCCTGAACTTTTTTTTTCCTCTCTTTTACTTTTTTTGTGCATGGAGCGACCCAGAATCGCGTCCCCAACAAAAAAAAGAGAAAAGTACGGACGGATGTTACACTACTGGAAGGATAAACTGTAATTTCTCGTTTGGGTACGTAAATCAAACTTTACAAACGAATAACGCTCAAATCAACGATCGGACTTTCTTGATGTAATTTTTTAGATGACGCAAACCTCCGAAGTGATTTTTTTTCTTTCTCCCACCTCAACCTGGAAATCTGAAAATAGAGCAACTTTCCTAACCAAAAGCGCAAAGTGTGGATTTTCTCCTTTTGTAAATTAAACACAAGGACCTAAACAACAATTCTCGGAGGCCTTTAAAACGTTTGTTAACGACTGGATTCAGAAAAGTCAGAGCAGAAGGTGAGTACCGACATGCTGGATTTTTAAACAGCTCGAGCCTGTGGTCAGGGGGTAAAAAAAGACTTGTTTTGTTCACATATTTGTTCTGATTAGGTGCTTTAAGTATTTACATAAATAAATATGTGTAAGGATAATTTAAAAGAGGCATCTCATATTGAAATAGATTTGGGGTTTGTCGATGTTTTTGAGAATTGTTCATTTAGAAACAGTTTTGCACGTCTACTAAGTATTATTCATTTTATCTCATAACTACCTGTGTGTGAACTAGTTGTGACGTAAAATAGATACAGATAATACAGAGATGTGCAAAACTATTTAAATTAACTATTTTAAAAATA
>JAYDZG010000002.1:21022538-21033052 GCA_034509265.1 Microcambeva bendego
ACCCCTTTGGTTTTTGTGGGCTCTTGAAGAATACTACAAAATTTTGTGGCATGCTTGACCAACTTGAAGTGATTGGAAGCTTGCTCAACTGTGAACAGTTTACTCATGTTGCAGTGGCTTCTGTAATGCAGGTGTCTCTTGGAACTCCTTAGATTACATCTTTGTGTTTGGACAACTAGCCTTTCTGCAAAAAGTTGGGTTTTCTTCTCTGTCCTTACAAAGAAACCATCGGTCTGTGAACTCTGTAATGAGTCTGGTCAAACTAGCTCTATTTATATTGGCTCACAAAAGCTAGTCACCAGCTGAACTCAATTATAATTACAATTAGAAATGAGAAATTATGAGTCTTTCTGTAACTTTCTGCACCATCGCATTAATAAGCGTATTTTCTGTTTGTGGAATGATTGCAATCGCTGTGTGTAAATGGGTGTGGGGTTTGATTCCTGGCTGGAATTATTGATAATTACATCAATTAGAGAAATTGGCAGACAAACGGTAGTGCTTGTCGGTCCCGCCAGATTTAACCAGTGTTTCTTCAGCGGCTCCTTCAAAGTGGGTCAGAAGTTCAGAGGCTTTTTAAGAGATTGAGCTGGCCTGTTTGGGGAAAGTATTGCTGCACTGGCGGTCAAATTTTTTAAACTTTCATACCAGAGACTCCAGTCGCACTGAGCGAGTGGTGTCTCAAATTGTGGAAAGAGCTGTGTTTGAACCGTGTGTGTACATATGACCTGCTGAATTCCTTTACATGTGTCTCTAAAGAGTGTATATTCTGCAACTAGTCTAGTTTGGTGACTGTATGATTGGAACAGCTCAAAATTGTTTACAGATTTATATTCATTCATAGGCTTAGTGTGGGTATCTTAAAACAGTTGGTTGATTTAAAAAGCACATGTAACAGTGGTCAGTTTACCAGGGTAAATAATACATATAGTGTCAAGTTATGTTGACAATTTGCACAATTATGCAATCTGAGCACAACCAATAGGTCTGCTATGAATTAGACACTTATATTGATGTCACTGTCTACAGTCAAGCTAACCTTGAAGCTGGTCTACAATAAATTGCAGAGCTGATTTTGGAGCAAAGTCGTCTTTCTTACATGGGAACTTAAAAAAAAAAAATTATCATCTCATCCTGATCTTCCTAGACTGGGACCAGGGTTTAAACACAATGTCTTCAAGCAGTATGGCATCTATAAAATGTTTCCAATGTTTTTCCTGGGTGGGTACGTTTAAAGTGATATTTAGTATTCTAAGCTATAGTCTATCCAGTGCTGATGCCAGCTTATGGCAAATCACCATCAAAGAATCAATCTTAAAAAAGAATGGCAGATGTTTATCATGAAAAATCTGTATGGTTGAAAATGTGCCCTCTGATTCATACATCTCTAACAGATCTATAGAGCTCATCAGTAAGAAACTTTATCTCATCAGTTTAGATTTTCTTTTTTCAAGTAGACTTCAGTAGGATATGAATTTGATGCCACACCAGCTGGGATGGACCTAAAATGGAACAGAAAATGACATTTGTAGTTTTATTTATGCATTAGGAAGGAGTCATGTATGGCCCTTTTTTATCAGAGAAAGCTGTGTAATACCAGTGCTTTGTACGATTTGACCACCTACACGTTTCCAGTATAAATTGTGCACCTCCAACCACATGGATGCAGTGGTGTCACTGGTCCAACTCATGTGCTTTTTTGATTAATAATCTTTTGAAAAACAATGCTCTTTTAAAGAACTGGCATCTAGTGGGCTTTATCAATATTAAACATGAGCTAAATGTTACTTTTCTCTTTAATATATGCACTATAGTGCCACTAGATTTTTGCCTTTTTAATTTTAAGATATGCAACCTCTGAATTCTCGTTTCCCATTGCTCAGGGTTCCAGGATTTATGCTTTTTACACCAAGTCAGCATTATACATTTCATTTGATGCCAAAAGTCTTGATTAGTTTGTTAAGGCTCATAAAAGTTAATTGAAAAGTTCATATTCCCATCTGTGAGCTTTTGACTAGCAACCACATAAGCTTATTTTTATTTACTGGCTGCACTAAAAGTTCAGGCATTTAGCAAGTGAAATTCATACCAGATTGTACCGACTCTTGAGCAGTAAAACTGATTTGAATAGTAGATGTACCTTTACAAACAAATCAGTTATACACAAGGCAGGACTGTGGGGGAGAAGTGAACGTTCAAATAAGATGAATAATGCAATCGTCTGTAGTGCTATATTATGGTTCCAGTTGCTCCTACTACACACTTTCTAGAGGGGTTCCGCTCGGCTAGCAGGCAACGATAATGAGGGGGTGGGTTCTGGCCCCGTTCCCCTCCGCCGATCACAGCGAGACGACATCCTGGGCTCCGTTTAATTAGGGGTCCAGCCTTACTGCTTTTCACTCTTCCGCTTCTCCTCTGCCTTACTGTGAGCCTTTAATGAATAACTCGGTTTCTTCCACAACTTACATTAGTCTCCGCTAAGTTTGTTTACAAGAAAAAATAGGAAACTTGAACCGCTTGGGCAGATCTGTTGACCGTGTCCTAAAACGGAACTGCAGAAGTCGACGGGGAAACTCAGTTGGCACTACGTTTATTGCTGAACTAAGTCATATTCATACATATTGTCATATGCATATCTATGTATACAGTACAATGAAACTCCCTGCATATGCCAGCTTGTTTGATCAGAGCACAGGGTCCGTTCCCCGTAGCAGAGATGGTTAAGGGCCTTGCTCAAGGGTGCAAAAGTGGGATACCAATACTCAACCTTTTAGTTCATAGCCAAAACTTCTTAACTAATACAGTTATAAAGGTGGTTGCTTCTCCAACTGTATGTACAATAATTAACCAGTACTTCTAGAGGTTTACTAATTTGACGTTCTGTTTAGTACATTCCATTATTGCCATATAGCAGACACTTTTAATGTGATGAACAATTGTAGCCAATTGCAGTGCAAGCATTCAAATGTTAAGGGACTTGTTGAGGGCTCCAGTGGTCTTGTACCTAAAACCACAGGGTACCAGTGGTAGATAGCAGTAATTATTTCATACTGTCTTGTACATCAAGATGCTACCTGTAGCCTAGTTTCACTAATTACTTATTTTCTTTAATATCAGTTAAAATCACATTTTATGGTAAATATTTTACTTTTTTAGTCTAGTAATCTATTTACTGTTACAGCTTTTACAAAAACAGTAACTCGAGCTTGCATGGCATGATGGTCTTGAAGCTTATAGTGACGTAAAGCTTGCTTGACTCTGGACAGTGTAAATACTGCTGCCACTGTTGGACCATTGGGGAAGGTCCTACCCTACTAAACAAGCTCAGTTGTATATTACCTAATTAATGAGTCAAGTTCATTTAATATACTTATACAGATACTTTTTTTAATCAATATTGGATTTAGACCGTATTCAAACCCCCAGTTTTGTGAAGAATTCATGTTGACGATTTTATTTTAAATTGAAATAGTTGCCACTGATCTATGATGCCACCATAAGTCTACACTTAGTAACATGGAGTCACCAAGTTAAAATAAAAAACTGAAATCTCCTATAAAAATATGTAAATTTGTTGCTGTAGCAGTCCAGATTGTTCATCCTGTTTGCATGGCTTATCCTTTAGACATGTCTAGGTATGAATTTGAGTCCAGCTGTTCCATTTTGAATTGATTTGACATAGTAAGGAAAGGCCAACACCTGGGTCTGTACAGGTCCAGAATTTACTCTGCATTTTTCATGTGTTAGTCTACTGAGCTGGCTTTAGTTAGATCTGTGTAGTAAAAATGTTCAAATAAATACAGGGAAACAAGGCAGTGTTCTAAAACAATACCACAGGCTTTGAGTGTAGCTACACAATGGCATCATTGCAAAAAAACCTATCTTTCTTATCTCTTACGTTTCTCAAATTTTTATTTTTAATATATTTTTTGTAAATATGTCTGTTGGGCAAAGATGAGGTAAGCATGGCTGGCCATAAGCCCTTACTTCCGAGTGTCTGGCAGCTGATGCTAGCTGTTGAAAAACTCTCCAGATTTATGCACATTCATTTCCTAAAAGAGATCATCCCTCCACCCAGTCCCTCTCTTCTCTCCAGGATCCCATGTCCTCTCATTTGACCTTTAGGCAACAGGGGGCACATTGATGAACCCAGGGGGTGCCGTTTTTTTCCCCTTCTTACTCCGTTCTGCTGCAGTCGTAGCATTTGGTCATTCGCATTGTCCTGGCAGTCCTGATGAGGCACAGCTGGAAAGGTGATGAACTGTATAATAGTCATCATCGTTGTCATCACTGGTGACTTTAGCAGCACCTCTGCTGAAGGTTGCATTTCAGTAAAGTAATGGGCATCACAATTGTTGGAAATATCCTTCTTCAATGGATCAACTTAATGCATGAGCGCTTGTTTCCCAGGCTAACCCCCAACCCAAGCTGTGTGTGTTTGGATAAGTGTGAGTGGCATTTGGTGAATGAGCTGTGGTGGTCAATAGGACAAATGGTATGTGTTGTGTTCATGCAGGGATGGGATGAACTGGAGCATGGGGGATGTATGTGCTTCTTTGTGTTGATCTTTCTTGAGGCTCTCGCTGTTTGGCTATCAAGCTTTCTGTTCTGCTCTGTAGATGGATGGAGGCTTTAGCTTCTGGTAAATATTTGTAATCATTGTGGTGTCAATCTTTTAAAAAGATATCTGTTTAAACAGTCTATTTAAAGTTCCATATGAAGTATGGTGACTTTCTTTGTTTTCTGAATACCATTAGTGAACCTAATAAAACATTTGTTTTAGTTCCAAGCTGTAATAAGAAATACTACTGAATAAATTGCAGCTACACCACTAGCCTAAATTGCACATACACTACTAACCTAGATTGCAGATGCCACAATAGCTTTATTTTGCAGATATGCCAAATTGGCAGATACACTTAACGATATGCTTCTAAAAGATTTGCTACTACGCTACAATCCTTAAGTCTGGAATGGACGTTCTGTTCTGTTATTGGCACTGTATAAGCACCCACCTCAGTGTGCTTATAAAGAAACATTGATATTCCAAAATTCAGAGTCAGATTCTAAATGCACTGTCAGTCTCTCTGGTCAAATCCACATTACGAAAGGGTAGTTTAGGATTTTATAGGAATGACAAGCTTGTGGTTGTGTTGTTCTTGGCCTCTAGCCCGGGTCAAGAAGAGCTTGAGCTGGCAGAGAGCGTGTCTGGACTGAAGGATGCCTTTCTTTCCCACCCACACTGTGAAGTGCGTGCAAAAATTTCACTTTTTATGAACAATCTTACCTGGAGGTTTGCTGTGCTCTTGTAAATCCTTATAATTTGAAAGCATGACGTTGACCATTTACAAACCAAGGGTTTTCAACGTTTAAAATTAGGGAACTGGGCATACTTTGGTAGGGAGGGGAAAAATGTTTTCATTGTGTACCATGTATTATTATACTTTTGTTGTATATAATATAATTATTTGTTTCATTCCTTTTTTAGAGTAAATGCCCTAGCTGTGTGTATGGAGAACTACATCAGGTATCGAGCTCTGTGATAAAGGAGCATAATGAAGTTCACTATGAAGGTCGTGCCACTTCTGTTCTCGATTCTTCTTACCCAACTACTACAGGGCCAAACCAGACCTGCCACTCCTGAACAAGGTAAGACACTTATACGGTTTAATCTCCTTAAACATATTTACCATCACACGTGGTGGCAGATGTGTTGTGGATCCCAGCGTGATATTTCTAATTGGAATTCAATTAAAGCATGTTAACCTGAGCTATGATAAGAGCGGAGAATCGTTTTTGCTTTGGATTGAAAGACTAAGCATTTGACAGAAGTCTGTCCAGGATGTTTGGAAACTGATCTTCTTGTGAGCTGAAGTCCTGTTATTTTTTTTTGTTCCACTTTTCTAAATCCATTCAGCTTTCTTCATTCTCTGGAAACGATTTTCCACCAAGCTACTCAGACTCCAACTAGGTTTATTTGAAATTGAACAGCTAGCGAAACGGACTAAGGTTGCTTTTAAATAAGCTTTTTAGAAATTAAATTTGTGCCAACTGCTTTCTAGAAAGGACATTTCAAAACCAAGGGCATTCGTATGGAATATTTTCTACTTTTTGTCTCTATAACAGACTCTCTATCAGTCTCTCTGTCTGTCTATAAAATAATATATAGCATATGGTTTGTTTAATGTAATTTAGTCCTACCAGCCTGTGAGCAATGAAATATGCAAAAACTTGAATGTTTGGAAAAAAAAGACTGTCAGCAGCTTATTAAACGAATTCACATAAATTATCAGTATATGCTCTACTAGGCATTAGAACATCTTAATAAATACACCCTGAGATCACTCATGATAACGCTGTACTACACCAGCATGGTAAGGGCTGCCTTCTTGCTCACAGGTTGACACACGCTCTACCTTCAGATACCTGTGCCTGCCAAAACCAGAGGAGATGAACCCACTACACGTTATAATTATTATACAATAATCAGTGTGCATTTATTTGTATTTTTAATATCTTTAAAGGTTTTAATTTATGAGCAAGAGTATGCAAGGGATATACATTGGTAGGACATGCATGTAGGGCCAACATCTGTAACCTTCAGCTACTCGAAAACATATCCCTTCTTTCTTTATCTTTCATACTTTTTGCTTGCATGAAAAGGTATTTGTTATCAGAAGGAGACAGGACTCCTGTAAAGGCACACAAATGAGCACATTTTTAAAGACGAGCAGACAGCTCTGTGAGCACAACAGGGATCGAGTTTCTGGTAAAGCGAGCCCAGTTTTCATTTTGACAAATACATGAATGAGCCAGGCCTAGATGTATCATTGAAAAACAGGCAGGAAGTGGATGTAAGGTTAAAGTCAGGGCAGTCAAGATGAAAATCTAACCCAAATTGTGATATGGCGGAAATAATCATTACATTAATCAATATTACATATTACTGAATATTATCATTGAGAGATGAAATGTTGAAGGAAAAAATTGGGTCCGTTTTACTTCAGTGAGGGTAGTTTACACTATTTAGGCTAGTTATGTGGGTTGAATTTAGCTAAGTTTCTTTTATTTTTATTTGCCTACTTTTTGTCAGATTATTAAGTTAATTTACTGTGATTTGACTGAATTAAATTGTCTTTTTTAAGCATTTGGCTGTTTTTTGTTTGAGTGATTGACTATTTAGGTCTTTTTTACTTCACTGTGATTGTTTACACTAGGCTAGCTTTTGTGTGCATAATTTAAGTTTTTATCTAGTTTAAGTTGTTGGTTTTATTTTATGAAATTGTTTTCTAGGGTTTAGCTTGACTGTTTATTTGGCTATTTCAGGCTTGTGTTAGTTCAGGTTTTATATTTGAATTCCCCAAATATTTTGTGTTTTAGTTAAAGGTTTATTTTCTCGACTAGTTTTTGCATTTAGCATGCTAACTGGTGTTTAGCTTGTTGGTTTGCTTTCAATTAAACTGCTAAATACAGATAATTCACTGTCTGTTTCTTTCAATACAAGCACAAATGAAGTCTCACGACTGATAACTATAGTCGTGGTCTGTTTAAATTCCACTGTCTTTTATCAGTGAAGGAATTTTGGATCCGTTGACCATTTCAAGAGACTTGTTGATTGCGCAATCCCTTCGGGATTCCTCAGATATGTCAGGAGGAAGAAGGAGTGGAACAGATAGTGGAAGAGTCTGAACATGATTAATGATCTACTCTGCCACACCGTCACCAAATGGTCAGCCATTCTCGGAGGCCCTCTGCCCTTTTCTTCCTCTCTCCACCAGTCTTCCTCCCGTCACGGTAAACTGTAGTATATTCCCGCTCTCTGTACCCCCCTCTACTTCCTCTAGAGTGAATGATGGTTTCAGCTGTTGACAAGTGGCCCGACGTGCCGGTGTTTGTGCACTTTGTCCTCCTCTTTCTCGCCAGGAAAAAACAAACGAAACCCAACACTGAGACCCCACTCAGTAACACAGAGCGCTGCACAAATGCCATCTTTATCCAATCAGTGGTCGTAATTCTACCGACCTGGGTTTTTTGATTACTTCATTTGAAAAATGTTCAGAAATGGGTTTATTTACATAGCAGTGCCTGCATGTTGAGTTGTTTATTTAACATTATCCCACAAATCTGCGTAGGACTGAATTCACTTCCTTCTCAATCAAAATATTTTTAAGACCAGCCTGGTCTCCTGTCAATTTTTACAACTTAGATAAATGTAGTGTTTTAATAGACCGTTTGTGCTCAGTAGGAAGTCTATCATTAGATCCATGCACATTTTGAATTTGATCAGATTTACAGAAGATTTTGTGCCTCCTTTGTATAAGCCTGGTGGAGCCATGAACATCTAAGGGGGCCTCATCCCGTGCAAAACCAAGCTCGAGATCAATCCCCCCCTGAATGGCAACTTCCTTCTTGAGAGACTGAAGATGCGGTCAATCAAAGGAGGGGAAAAACGTGGAGGAAGACTGGTGGGCTGTTTAGAATGGGAGGATTAGTCGTAGCTTGTTGTATGCAGGTCTGAACCAGGTCTGGATGCTTGTGGTTTTGTGGTCCTGCTCCTTTTGTTTAGTGAAGGCTAATTAAATGCAGATTTGGAACTGTTCTGACCTCTGCTATTATTTTATGCCAACCAGTTACCTATATTATTTTCCCCCTTAAAACAACTGAGCTTTTTGTAGCATTGTAGTTCCTTGAACCTTTAACCATTCGGTACCCGGGGAGTTCCCACTGCTCTACTTCGTCACTTGTTCAGTTCAGCTCATTTTTTTAACCCCTTATCCTAATTAGGGTCGGGGAGGGGTGCTGGGGCCTGTCCCAGCTCTTCAATGGGTGCAAGGGACATGGTAACACCTTGGAGGGGGCACCAGTCCATCGCATATACCTACAGAACAATTCAGTGTCTCCAATCCACCTAGTAGCATGTCTTTGGACTGTGAGAGGAAACTGGAGAACCCACACAGAAAGATCTAGATCGCCCCACCCAAGGTTCGAACCCGGGACCTTCTCGTTGTGAAGCGACAGTGCTACCCACTAAGCCCTGGTCACTTGTATCGTATTAAAAATATTTAATGTCATTTCTTGCTAGAGTTTACTACACCATTAATCCATACAGCTTGTTTTCTTGTTGCTGTACACTGCACCAATGCTTATTCTGTTTTATTATTGAGTTTTGTTAATGTATGACATTTCTTTGTTTAGCACTTGTGTCTGATACAGGTTCAGATCTGGTGCAGAGTGAAAAATGTAAACTAAGCGAAATGAGGTTTTAGTTTAGACAATGTTTAAGACCAAACAAAGTTTATTTGAATGTAAAAGGAAGTTCAAGAGAACTGACAAGAGGCTATCTGAAGCTCAGTTAAAATGTTTTCCGCCTGCTTATCCTTGCCCCCTAATTTGACTAAATTAGACCTCGAATAAACTTTGAAACAAGTTGCCCAAAATCCCAAGAAGCTAGACACTTTAAGAACATAATTAATGGTATTTACTTCATGTATGTGCACGATAAGCATTTTATCGAATCAGTTAAGGACGGCAGTGTTGTTCAGAACTCTATGAGGTTGACCCATAGTTTTTTTTTTTTCAGTGACTTGCTTACAATCATTTTCACTATTTCCTTTTTATGTTGAATCCTCCTGCTCTTTATCTCTCTAATACACACTGACTTGGGCTGTGTGGAGACAGGGCCGGGTGGAGACTGAATGAACAATAGGTGTGATTCAGCAGGACTGGCTACGCTCACCCCCACTCTCGTGTGTGTGTGTGTGTGTGTGCGTGCATGCGTGCTCGAGTTGTGATTGTTTGTAGAACGGCAGCTATTGTGAACAAATACCATTAGCATCTATGGCTTAATGAAGGCCTGGGAGCATGTCGTGTGTGGATGGGGGAAGGGTGCTCGATGCCTGTTGCCTTGAAATGATGATCACTAATCGGAACGTAGACCCGTTGAAATGTTTTTATTAGATTCATGTGGGCATTAGAAGCTTTGGTTCAAGTTCCAATTCACATGGATTTGAGTGTGTCAATTCTGTCCTCCGATTTTGTTTTATCCATACATTGTCATTCTTTCATTCTGAATTTCTAGGGAACTGGTATTGTTCTTTTCCCTTTTTTGAATGTGTGGCTTCCTATGGGAAATCCAGGCACTCATTCACTTGTTCTATTGCTTCCTATTTTGGCGTGTTAGTGACCTGGCACAGAAGTGTGTACTCATTCAGGAAATCATCCTGCATTATTACTGGTTTGAGAGCTGAATTAGCATGTAAAAATAATTTATGCATCTCTGAAGCGTGTAAAACTTGCATTTGACTAAAAGCGGTGAAGTCTGGCATGCAAAGTTTTGCTTTTTCTAAAGTCTTAAGAAAGCACCCAGATTCGACCACTTATGGTTGGGCAAGATTACTGCACAAGGGGTGGGTGACTTGTAGGGCATCGTAGCACATCTCTCCAAAAGCCATGTGGTTGTCTGAGTCTCCATCTCTAGAAGTTTATCCAAACTTATCCAAACTTTTGGACATTAC
>JAYDZG010000002.1:21034380-21053042 GCA_034509265.1 Microcambeva bendego
GTCTTTGATCGGAGTTTGTCGCGGGGTGGAAACGTAAAGGATCTGCTCAGTTCTAGAACCAGGTTCTGTGCGCCAGGTTTAATTTCAGCATGGACTGTGTGTAAGTCTTAAACATCCTTTTTCCCCCTTATTACAGTGTCATACGGCACATTTCCATTTCCAGAATAATCCTTGCTGTAGCTAATGTGCTACTTCTGTTTGCAGCTGGCAAATGTGAGCAAATATGGCAAAGTAAACAATAGCAGTATAAACAAATGACTGATTTTCAGTTCAGTTCATTTTCTTTAATCCCTTATCCTAATTAGGGACTGGGAGGCATGCTGGAGCGTATCCCAGCTCTTCAACGGGCGCAAGGCACATGGTAACACCCTGGACGGGGCCAGTCCATCGCAACTACCTACAGGACAATTCAGTGTCTCCAATCAACCTGGTGGCATGTCTTTGGACTGTGAGAGAACAGAAACGACCTATATCGCCCCACCCGGGGATCGAACTCAGGAACAAACTATTTGTTCCTATTTTAAATACTTGTCTCAGCTCTCTCCTCTGGTGATTCTGTTTAACCAGTTGTTTTCTGTTCTGCACTAGCTTGTCCTGTTCCCTGATCAACCACGGTTAATACCTGAAGAAGTAGATGGTTTTCCAGCCACAAATCTGCCAGTACACTCCTTTACTTGTTTTGTACAGCCCCCACTCCCCCAACTACTGCTAATGATGTGCAGCATTTCTGGAGTGCTTGAGAGTTGACCCCAATGCAGAGGTCAGATGTGAGATACGGTCATCCTGCCACTGTGATACAAACACACACGACAGGAGGAATTTCTGGCCTTCCGGCAGTTCGAAAATGCACCAATGCTACTGGAATAGAACGAAATGGGGGACTGTTACTCACTGGCTCAGTTCTGTAGCAGTTCAAAGTGATGCTGTGCTTTTACTGGATATTTTTATGGCCCGTCTATGAATTGGAGTAAAACTGGCATGTTGACACATTCTTATCGGGGATGATGGAGGAAAAATAAAATGCTGTTGACAAATAAACATCTTTTGTATAGACTGTTTCTGACTGGAGTCTATATCTGTTTTGTGTTTTTGAGGGAAAGTCACCCCCCACCCTATAAACCCCTCGGTTCCTGTTGGGATTAGTAGTCTGTTCGACAAATGCAGGCAGGAAATACCTTAACTAGGCCCTGCTGGGGTCACCATGGTTACTCTGCCCAAAAACCTGCCACTACAGGCCTTCAGTTTACTTTCTCTCTTTCAGTCGGTCCTACTCTCCTCGTCTCACTTTCTGGACTTGGGATGCTTTGTTCAGAAAGTTAATAGAAGCTAAAGGGGACAGGATTGTTGTCGAGTTACTAGCCAATAGGAAGCTGAGGTTTGGTGGGTGTGATGTTGCTTTTCATTGGGTTGAAACCCCATTTAATGTAAACAGTTAAGTGTTTTTATATCACAGATTGTAAACCTATTTAAAACAGCCATGCAGCTAAAGCTATAGGCTTACATCAGCAGTTCTTATGTGGGAATTTGTACACATGAAATCTAGTGCAAAGCATCGGATCTGAGAGAAAGCTGGCTAACAAATTGCTAGCAAACGTTGGTGCGTATTTACTAAACAAACATCATATTTTATTGTTTTCCGAATTTGCATTTATTGTTTGAATTAATGTCTTAATATTAATATTTGTCAAAATAGTAATCCATCTGCTAACAACCTAGCTTGACTCAATTGAATGAGGCCCTGAGTATTCTGTCCTCCCAATAGGATGGACACCAAAAATGTTGACTGCAATATTTTGGTAGTTTATTTATTTGTAAATAAAAGTCAAAAATTTCCAGAAATGTTCATTCATTTAAATATTTGTGAAAATCTTTAACAGATGTTGTTAGTGCAACCCAACAAGGCAGAGGTTTTTATTCAGATTTAAACTTTCAAGGTATACATTTTAACTCTTTCACAATTGTTTTTTTTTAAATATTAAGCTAATGGTGATGTAAATCTTCTCCATTTAATTAAAATGTATTAAATTATCATTTGAATGAAGACCACTTGGCTTTTTTGCTATTCTGAGACTCACCTTCGCCATTGTTATTCAACAGCAACAATTAGCAATTCACGTGAGGATGTCCCATTTAAAATAAGACTTTTATAAGGAGCGCTGGCTTAAGAGAACCCCCCGCAGGGTGACATTTGGAACTCCGCCAAGAACCATTTGCCCCTAAGAGGGCAGATTGTCTCTCCAGGAGCCAGCTAACAAATAAAAATGGTGTGTTCCTTCAGTGTTATTGTCGTTACCAACCCCATTTGCCCTTAAGAAAAAAAATCTCTCTCTCTCTCTCTCTCTGCTACACAAACACGTTTAGCCTACAATTGAATTTGGTCTCCATTTTTGGGATTGAACTGTCAATTGGTTCTTGACTGATTCGAGCTAAGATTCGATTCTACAGAATCCTGGGTGTGAGGAAGGTTTAGCAGGTTGAGGTAATGAATTCAGGAAACACAAATACATACACAAAGATGATCAAAACACAGCAGCAATGTCTAAAACCATGTCTGTCCTTATTTTGAATTAAGCATTTGAAAAACAAAATTAACGTCAAATAAATAATTAATTTTAATAATGACTTACTTTTTTGTGGTATGTGGTGGTGGAATTTTGAATGCAATTACACATAACATGGAGCAGTGCTCTTTTTTCCAGGATATGAAGGAACAGTTAAACTGACCTCATATGTTTGAGAAAATCTTTCCTATCGTTTAGTTTAAATCCAGAAGACACATAAGGTCAGTTAATGCAAGGATTAATTCATTGCTGGTCTCACCAAAAATTTGGTTTTTTTGTACCAACACAGTATTTTAATGAACTTCTAAACATTTGACGTGATCCCAAAGATGATGCCGCTTTCATGGATGATTTTAGTTTTAGATTTTATTTTTTAATAACCATCTACTAATAGTTTTTTAGTTTAACGCTTTTTTGACCCAATCATTTGGCATTCTTTGACATTCTTGAAAAACTCATTTGCATTTCAATGTAAGTTGTTGCCTGTATAGTTTGTTTCCCCTTTTTTGTTTCCATGAATATTAGTAATGTTTGGATTTCCTAAATTTTACTTCAGATCTGTGTCAAATGACAAGTAAGGATGTAATTCACAATAAGGCAGATAATAAAAAAATCAAAATTAGAAACCATTTGCAATACACCTCACCTGGTTGACATAACTGGTTTTCCACCCAGATTTGGCTTAATTTAAAATTGTTTTGCATAGTTTGTACATATGAAATATAAGGGTCAAAATGTGTAAGTACAAAAACTTTCTAAAGATCTCTTAAAATGTGGAATTCTTTATAAATATTTGAGGGGTTTTTTGAAAGCTTGTTGAAGGAGGTATAATGTGTCTAAATATATTTATAATTATAAACATATATTTTTTCCTATAGAGGTTTTCAAACATTTAAGTTAAAGCATTTTGTTCATGTGTTGCATGCAGCCGCCCTGCTGGAAACGGATGCGTATACACTCAATGAGGGAGAAAAGCTCGAGCTGAAGTGTAGGTCTGACGACGAGCTTCAAGACGTGAGCTGGACCAAAGACCAGGTTCTCCTCATCAACGGGGAACACGTTCGTCTAAGAAACGGCCAGCTGGAGATCGAGGGAGTGGAGGTAGCCGACTCGGGACTCTACGGCTGCTTCGCCAAAAGCCCTGCAGGAAACCACTCGGAGTATTTCAATGTCAACATCACATGTAAGGAAGGAAGCTGAGTATAGTCGAATTGTGATGCATTAGATGTACTGATTCAATTCTCACATGTTTGTTTGTTTTTTGCGTAGATGCCCTGGCTTCTTCAGAAGACGATGACGACGATGAGTCGTCTTCGGAGGAAACGAAGCAATCGAGCAGCCAGAAGTTACTCTCAAACAGCCAAGAGCTCCTGCGTGAGTTCATCCCTCCTTACTGAGTCATAAATATCCACACTGTAGCATAAAGGCTCCATCCCTGACTTACTGAACCTGTGTGTACACCATCTGGATTGTTCTACGTTTTAAATAAGACAGAATTTTGTACAACCAACTGAGGATTTACGAATGTTGCTCAGCAGTCCAACAGTGACAGCTAAAATGAAATGAATAATAAAAGGAAACTGTCATCATGAAAAAATCTAATCGTGAACCAGGATTGTGAAACACATTGCATTGTGGGCATGGTATCGGTAGATTCCTAGATTGTGCATTATTCTCCATTTTGCTGAAACGCTTCTGTTGCCACTCATTCTGCAGCCATGGCACCAGTGTGGGCCCTTCCTGACAAGATGGAGAAGAAGCTCCATGCCGTTCCAGCCAGCAAGACTGTTAAATTCCGGTGCCCAGCCAGTGGTAACCCAGCTCCCACGCTCAAGTGGCTGAAGAACGGCAAGGAGTTTAAAAGGGACCAGAGGATTGGAGGGTTCAAGGTAACATACACAATTTTTTTTTATTATTTTGATTTAGATTTTTTTTTACAACTATAAATCTTTTCGGCTGCTCCCGTTAGGGGTTGTCACAGCTGATCGGGATCCACATTATTGATTTGTCATAGTTTTTTCACCAGATACCCTTCCTGACACAACCTTCGCTTTTTATCCAGGCTTTGTGCATCGTTGTGGCTAGGGTGGCTAAGTTTAGACTCTCGGATACAGCTACTCATTGTAACCTGCTACAGGGCTCGAATCACACTGATCATTGGAAAAAAAATAGACAACCAGCAAGCGGATAGGTCACAAGGCCAACTCATAGCACGCTAATATGCTAAAAATGCACATAACCAAGTTAGTGGCCCCATTAATGGACAGCTCAGTGGGGTACACTGTTCATCTTATGTTGTATTGGCTGGGGTTGAGATTGACACCTGCTCCAGATGAAAGTTACCCATCTTACACAAAAGGTCTTCAATGTCAGGCCTGCAGGGCAGATGTAGTATGTCTGACCTGGAAGGTTTGGGTTTCTGCTCCACTTCCACCACAATGGGATTGACTTCTTTCATTTAGACCTCAAGACGTGTCTGTTTCAGACTAGCTGTGTTTTCACGTACAGGTTTTAGGTCATGATGACGAGTTTATTCCAAATAAATATTTATATTAGTGGTTCCCAACCGGACAGTTTTTTTCGCCATGGTCTCTACAGATTTTCAAAATATTAAATTTTAGTCTACTAAGTAATTTTAACTTATTATTTGTAATACATTTAACAGTCATTAAATTATAAAAAGTGCTTCGTAATATCACAATGATTGCTTGTATAATCACCGAACCTCTGAAAGTTGTGTATGTGATATGTCCAGTGTTGCCAGATTGGGCAGTTTTCCTCAAAATTGGACAATTTGGGTGGGTTTTTCATGCATTTTACTAGATTTTGAAAAAAAAAATTCTTCATTTTTTAAGCTTTTTTTCTTCATGACTCGATGTTTATTCAATATTTAGTAAGACCTTAAGTTGCTTTGTATAAAAGCATCTGCTAAATGCACTCATTGTAGGCATGTATTCAAGTAGTGCCTGAGATTGAGATGTTTGAATTCTAGAGTCTTCCAGACAGCTTATACTATAAATTCATCTTTTTGGTTTTCTTGAATAGTAATAAAACTTTTTAAAAAATTGCAGTGGGTGCCAATATTTAATCATTTAGTACTCGCTGTTTACTGTCACCTCATGAGTGCACTGACAGCCCACACAAGTTATGAAATTTTATTTAAGTCTCGAGTCACATATAAAACAATCCATCAGACGTGAGTCATGTTTTCCACAGAGACGTTTTGGTGTGGACCAGGACTTCATCCTGCCTTAATTAGGAACAGAGCGCTAACTCTGCATTGTTCAGAAGTCTGGCTTGCTGGTTGTGCTGGATTATAGCGTTGCTTTTTTCCCCTTCTTTCTTGACGTTTTTTTCTGAGGGGGGGTGTTCTGTGTAGCCGTTCAGTTCTGGCCCTGCCGTGCCTGTGTTTCTCATTTAGGTGTTTCCCAGCTGGGAGGCATTAGCCTCTTCCTCCTCTCTGGCTCGGGCCATGCACACTTTACCATCTGGACTGTGTTTCAGTCTGCCATGGTCCACACACATACTTGCAGGTATACATGCAGGTATAAACTTATGCATACGTGCACACACAGCCAAGTGTCTATACACCTGACCATTAATTTTTGTACATGCCTTTTCAAACCAATGGTCATTAATCAAGACTTGGTGTATACACACATGTGCACACAGACAATAAGTGTTCCATGATATACACACACTTTGCTAAATACTTACATATGGGTATGCATGAAGCCACAGCTACCTACGTGCGTGTTCAATGTTTGAGTTCAGGGGCACCTTCAAGGGGCGCCTGCTTTTATGAATGAGCCCTTTCACAACCCACCCCTTCTCTCAGTTTGACCCCTTTCCTTATTTTTTTCCCATTTAATTTTAACATGACTGCGGCTCTATTGTTCCTTTACATTAGGCTTAGGTTAAAAAGAAAGCTAGTCGAACCATATGTAGTGGAACGCATCTGGGCTCCTTCAGCTGGAACTTCTATTTCATACCCTTCACCTAACAAGAACTCAGTAATGAGAAGAAAGTATCAAAGGCAGATTTTTATTTGCAGATCTGGCATCTGGGATGCCTTTGAAATAACTAAAGCAAAAAAATGAAAAGAAGGAACAGGGTCTGGCGTGTGATGGACTGATGACATTTCCAACTTTTGCCCAATGAATAGGTCCCTGACCAGGATGGTGCACTAGTGAAACAGCCAGTGAACTGAATGAATTCCCTTTTTTTGGCATTTAATCCATAGCGACTTGCAGGTGGTATATGGCTAAGCAACTGAGAGTTAAGTGCCTTGCTCACCGGCTTAACAATGGTCTTAACCATTGGGCTCCAAATTCCCTTCACAATATTCACTTTTTCTTCTAAATCTAATGTTGTCCAGTATATAGTTTGTAGGATGGTATTTGGAACACAGCAGCTGACTTTTCTTTTTGAAAAGCAACATACATTTGATTCATTGATTTTATATTTTTATTTTTCCATTTCTTTTACTTGTTCCATTGCTCTACTTGTTCAGCTTTCAGTCTTGTATCCTCGGTGAGGGAAATAAAAACCCTGAATGTTGAACACCACACATGTCTCGGCTGATCTTACACATTTAAAATGAGTAGAATGTTGTAAGTCATTTTTTGGCCAAGCTGTCAGTAACATAGTAAAAATAATCCAGTCGAGTGTGAAGGATGTTTTGTTTGGCGTTTGCTTGAATAGAGATTAATAACAGTAGAAATGGAAATGGCTTTTCCAGCATGTAGTGCCGTTTAAAGATCGGATGTCAGATCTACTGTGTTGAGCTTTACATCCAACTCCAGCACTTTCTTATCCTTCTTTAGCTTGGTAAAAGAAAACTTACTTGTTTAGTCACTTGTCTGTTTATTCATGATTCATGTCTTGTCTTGTTACATCTCGTTCTTTACTCCTTACAAATAAAACATAGCAGAATCCTGTGCTAAAGGTACAACTATAGTACAGTATTCTTTTTTTTCACACTGCTTCATCCTGGTCAGAAATACAATTAGTCCAATCTTCCCAAAGTTAATGTGTACAGTGTGTTAACACTCCAAATTGGACGGCAATGTCTGACAGTTCCTATCAATCATAATTGCATAAGTAGGCACCCAACTGGTTGATGGCATAGCTGGGGATTTGAACCTTGAATCCCAGCAATAGTGAGTTAGTGGAATTCAGCGATTGTTTCAGCCATCACCCCTCGTCATAGACATTCTGTGTGTTTATGTAGGCACTAGAGATGTAATGATTCAGCAAGAATCGATACAAATGGGAATGTGTAATTATTTTAAGGTTATTCGATATTCACTTTAAACAGCTGGGGGCCCCTGTCGCTATACTAATTTTAAACACAAAATATGAATATAGTATTTTCTGCATAGTTTTCAACTATGCCAAAAATAAAACACACATTATTTATACAGTGAAACTATTCAATAATACATTATTTTCACTATTTTCATCTGACAAGACATAGTAAATCGAAACTTTATGTTAATTACAAATAACTTATCAGGAATAGTATCGTGGATAGAGTGTATCGTTACATCCCTAGTAGGCACCCAGCTGGCTGATAGCAGTTCTGCAAAGTGCTTCAAGTTGCTCTCAAGAACTAGAATTCCAAGGTTATTTTAAGCTTCTTGTGTAGGCCCTTTTTATGGAAGTTTTTTTCCTTTGCCAACAATCTAAGGTCAATGAACCTTTGTAAATCCAGACAACTCAAGAAGTTCCACCTTGAGTGAAATGAATCCTCTTTCTCTTTTTGCAGGTGCGAGAGCACTTGTGGTCGATCATAATGGAATCAGTCGTACCTTCAGACAAAGGCAACTACACCTGCCTGGTGGAGAATAAGTACGGCAGCATTAACCACACCTACCAGCTAGACGTCGTTGGTGAGTTAACCTGTTTTCTGCCGCTTTTGTTTCCCTGTATAATACTCTCTGTTTTGCATGCATGCCGCAGGATTATACATGAGCCGCTGACGGGTTTTACTAGACTCGTTTAATCCTGTTAAGTCCCGTCTGGCTCTAAATCACCGAACCGGCCCGTCCCTTTAAAGTGTCAGCTAATTTGTAAGGAGGTTGTTGTTCTTTTAGAGACTAGGTTAAAGAAGCTACACATCACGTTGAGTGGTTGATCAAATGCAAATGTGTGTGGCATGTAAATGATCGTGTTTGTTCCATACTGTTAATGGGAACCACTACTGGACTGCGGTAAGTGCGTGTAATGTAATGTAATGGTGGGTCATTTAAATTGCGGGGAAATGACGAGGTAATGTCAAGGACACATACATGCTATTTAAGAACAATGTGTATTAAACATCGCTGGGCCGTATGTACTTACTGGTTGTAACTGGATGAAATCAGAATATTTGGAATAAATCAGATTGACAGATAAGATTTACGCATCCATCATATGGTCCATAAATTGAATCCACACCCCAATTGCTGAAGCGATTGAACATCTTAAATCAGGCCATGGTATTACTTATACAAAACAGTGCATATGTGCACTTGCAGGGGTGACCGAATATACATAATGTGTGCAAATGCTTCCAGTACATCCTGTTCAATCAATAGCATCGCAGTCTGCTCTGTCGTGTGTAATGCTGAGCAGGCCTAGTTAACCTCTACATTAAATCAATAAGGTAAAATGTAAGCATTGAGAAGACAACATTGTTTCGTGTGTTCTGTGGTGTGTACAGCAAGAACGTCTTAAACTTGGAGCCATAAAGACGAGATAAAATATGAAGACTATGAAGCTTTTGTACTACTGTGTCTTCTCTCTTCCAAGATTACTAAACCCTTCCCACAGGGCTTGATGGTTCAATTCAGAATCGATTCTCTTGAGGCACAATTCAAATTCATGTTTAGTGAATCGATATTCACTGGTATTCCCCAAGTTGCCAAATTGGGCTCAATTCAGAATTGTTTTGCATAGGCTGAAAAATAAAAGATACGCTCGAATGCAGTATTTTGTTTTAATATCTTTTTAATTGAATTCAAAATATGTGAACAAAGATTTATTTAGTTTCAAAACATCATATTACACTGTGAGTGGTGTATAATGTTACACCCCTATTTAAGAGCTATTAATTATAATAGAAAATAATCCTTGAAAACCCGTCAGGGAAAAAATATATTTATATAAAATTCAATTAAAGCTACCACTTGGGAATTATCAGTCAAACATACCCATACATTGTAAAATTAAAAAAATATCATTTTGAAGTGGTTTTCGATGACTATATATTTATAAATGGACTAATTGAATCGAGAATCAAGAAATTATAAACAGAACATAACTTGGTCCGTAAAGTGGCATTAAACCGGTGTGGTCCAGTGTTCAATACATCCATGTCTGATGGATGTATTGAACACACTTACATTTTAAGCATTTATTCCAGTGACCACTACAGTACAACAACTATGGCATGATATAGTATAAATTCCAGAGCAAGATCTAGAAACTTTGTCTTATGCTTCATGGCAGGGGAGCAACGAGTCTTTTGCCCATTTTATTCCATTTTTAGCCTAACACAAATCGACATGTGCTTAATTGAGCCCACTGCTTATCAACAATTCTTACCGCTATCTCAGGGTCTCGGTCAGAGGCGGGGTACACTGTGGCGCCACTGTGTTCAGCAAGAGTGAGAAGAGGGGCTGCAGTGTAATTTTGTGCTGGCATGCTCCTGCTCCAGACACGACGCTTCATTAGCTATCCCTCCATCACAGTCCAGACTATTTTCTTTATACTCCCAAGACTTTCTACCAGAGTTGTCATGATGCCAACCCTTTTGTGGTCACTAACAATAGTAGCAAATGTGTACCATTCTCTGCATCAACACAGAGCCTCAATCATTTATTTTATTTTACTTTATTAATGACGTTTTAACTGTAAATTAATTAAATTGACACATGTAGCCAACCTTTATTTTATCAGGCATAACAATATGACCACTGACAGGTGAAGAAGAACACTGATGATTTCTTCATCACAGTCAGTGGGTGGGCAGCAAATGAACATTTGGTCCTGTTAGAAGCTGGAAAAATGGGCAAGGATGAGAATCTGAGTGAGTTTTACCAGGGCCGAATTGTGACGGCTAGATTACCGGGCCAGAGCATCTTCAACACTGCAGCTCTTGAGGGGCATTCCTGATTTGCAGGGATCCAAGCAAGGAAAAATGGGGAAACCTGCGGCAGGGACGGCCAAGGCTTATTGTGATGCACGTGTGGTCAGATCAAACAGGAAATTTATTATGAGCTACTGTAGCTAAATTTGCTGAAAGAAGTTAGATAGAAACGTTTCAGAATAAACAGTGTACCACAGGTTTCGGGAGTGAAAGGGGAACCAACACAATATTAGGAATGTGATCATAATGTTATGTCTGTGTCTAATCGGTGTGTGACTGAATACATTTACATTTTCAGCATTTAGCAGACTTACAATCTAAGCAATTAAGGGTTGAGGGCATTGCTCAAGGGCCCACTTGGGAGTGACCTCCTGCTTACTAGTCCAGTACCCTAATCACTAGGCTACAACTCAACAGTAATTAGGGGTTAAGGCCCTTGCTCAAGCGCCCAACAGGGGCAACTCAACCCTTTGATTACAAGTCCACTACACGACTGTAATATATTTGAAGAATGTGTTTAGATTAATTCGATATTTATTGCCTTAATGCTTCATTGTTGCTCAACTGAGCTTACACAGATTGCTGAGCCATGTTGCAGTTTAAATGATGGGGTCTGTGTACATGGTGTAGGCGACAGGATATGGTGCTTAAGCATTATAATGAGTGGTTAAAGAAATGGATATTGGTGGGGCCAGTGTTCCACTCAGTGTGCCAAGAGTGAATTGTACATATAGATCGTATATATATAGATATATATACATACATTTATATAAATCTGTGTGTGTTTCAGAGCGTTCACCGCATCGACCGATCCTCCAGGCCGGTCTGCCCGCAAACCGTACAGCAGTGGTGGGCAGCGATGTTGAGTTTGAGTGTAAAGTCTTCAGTGATCCTCAGCCTCACATCCAGTGGCTCAAACACATCGAGGTGAATGGCAGCAAAGTGGGAGAAGACGGTCTGCCCTACATCCGAGTCTTAAAGGTGAAAGCCAGCTCACTTTGAACAATTTGTGTTTTGTTTTTTTATTCCACTTGTACATAGGCTAATGTTTTTCTTTTTACAGTCTCACACTGTCTGATGAAAAATACATTTTTACATAAATCTCTGTCCATAAACAGCTAATCAAAATTACCAATGAAAAGAAAAAATGTATCTCTTCAATGAGTATCTCCATTGGCTGTTGGACAGTGTACCTCCTCCTTCCCATCTGGTCCTGTCCCCCCCATACCCCCTTCCCCCCCCCTTTTTTTTAAATAAATTTGTCATTGGACAGCGACAATAATTTTATCTGTACCCGATTTATCTACCTCATTCAGAAAACACTGATCCCATTTTTAAAAGCAGGTAGCCATTTGGTTTCAAAATGCAAAGTACAATAGACATCAAAATAGGAGCAACATTTTGAGCTGTTAATTACTATCGTGTTTTACTGTATTACAGATGTTTATCTCCATAAGAACTGTTTTGATGTTTTTTTTTATCAAAAGAATGGGTCTGAATACGGAATACTATAAATAATACATATGAAACCCTTCTCGGATGGTATTAATTTTGCAAGGGGGAACTGGATTTACCTTCCTCATTCACAAAACCCTGAAGCTATTTATAAAAGCAGGACCATTTATAAAATAGCAGCAACATTCAGAGTGAATAATTATCTGAGCGGCCAGAGTGATGCTTCTCACAGGTAATGTTTTCCAGAAAAATAGTGTAGTGCAACAACATGTCCTGGATCATATAACCAGTTTTTTTTGTTAAAGACAGTTACACCTACAGAACACAATAGCTCCTTTTCACACTCGAACCCTGTGTAAATACCAGATTTCATTTACCGGTAATGGCACGGCATTGTAACATTCACACATGCAGGTCTGTGTACAATATCCCGGGCTGAACCCTTTTACACAAGGGCGACCTGAACCACGCAATGTGATATTGTGTGTTCAGAATGCTTTGATTTTATCAGGCATGTGTTTACTTTGCCTGTCTGTGCTTTGTTGAAGCAATTCACTCCTGATTCGTTCACAAATTATTCATTCTTACAAAACAATCACTAGTGTTACCAACGACTAATAAGAACTTTTTTTTAGATCTGGATTGCTTTTAGAACACCTATCAGTGTAATGGTCAATGGCCCGGTAAAAGCACATAAAACTGTTCAACAGATAGCTGAAGGTGTCTGAATACTGTAAACCACTTTAACTGGTGTCCTTTTGATTACTAGCCCAGTACCCTTACTGCTTGTCCATATTTTTATATAAATGAATTTATTGCTTCTTGATATGAGGTTTTATTTTGGAGCAGAACAGTGTAGATACTTTAAAATTGATTCCATCTTAGTAGGGATCGTTAATCATCAGTGATGTAACAATACACTCTACTCACGATGCGAAACGATTCATGATACTGGGAAAAATGAAACTGAAGATTATTATAAAGTTTCCTTTTATTAACTGTACTTTTGATTATATTTATTTATGTTAATAATGAAGGTCCTCTTATTTCTGAGGTAGGTACGAATTATTTTGAATTGAGCTTAATTGGAGCTGAATATCAGCAACATCTGCTGTTTAAAGTGAATTATTGATTCACTAAACATAAATACCTATTTGAATCATGACTCAAGTGAATCAATTCCTGAATTTATTTGTGGTGCATCGTTACTGCCCTATTAATCATTAATCCTTTTCACTGTGCAGTCGTTTATTGTTGATTGTTTGCTTTTAAGATTTATATCTGTGTACCTCATATACCTTTGTTTTTCATCATCATCTGACCAAACAATATTAGGCTTGCAATATCCTCCCGAAAAAGATCAACAAGGAAAATATGACCTATGCTCAGAAAACGATCATCAAGTCATTTAGAAGCGGATTTTGCTTGTTTGTTCTCTCTCGCCCCTCTTTAGTCACCGTGGCAATCGACCATGTGACCTGTACGTCAGCTCTGTTTTGACCTCTGACTTATGTTTGACCTCCGCAGCACTCTGGGGTCAACAGCTCGGACACGCAGGTTCTGACACTGTACAACGTGACTGAGGAGGAAAGCGGGGAGTACATTTGTAAAGTGTCCAATTATATAGGCCAGGCCAACCAGTCCGCTTGGCTCACCGTCACTAAACGCGCCTCCACAGGTAACACCACACCACCTACAGGATTCCTGACCAGACAAAAAAAAGCAGCCAGGCTGGTGGATAAACAGAATGAAGCTAACAGGCAGTTAGGAGCCTAACACCTCCCTCTCTCCCTCTTTTTGCCTCCCTTGGTGCCCGGGCCATAATCACGCCATGGAAAAACCCAGCAGAGCAGAGCGAAGGTGTTACGCTGGACTCGTTTCTCGTCTTGTGTCTTACCCTAATAAGGGCACATTTCTGGCTCTCTGAATTACTTCTGCTTGTCTGGCCTTCAAAGGCTTTTCCTGTCTTCTGAGAGACCATGAGAGGCATCTTGATCTCTGCTTATGGAGCAGAACCAGTCAAAAATCTTTCCATTTCTAGTCGCTTTCTTTTTAAAGCCGGTTTTCTTTACCTGTTCTTTTTTTTTTTCATTTTCAGGGTTCACCATCAGCAAAATGTTTTTGTTTGTTTTTTGTTGGCCATGTAACCATGGCTGCACTTGCATCTTCTTTCACTTTAAGGGCATATTAAACCTGAATAACTGGAAACATTAATAGAGGGGTACAAACTACACTTACCTGGTACTGGATAAGAAACCCTTACCCAGGTGCCCATGTGGTGCTCCCTCTAACAAACCATCACAGAGATTCTGAAATCCTAGGTTTGAGAAAAGCAGAAAGCCTTTCCCAAGACAATACAAGAGCAGACCCAAACTTTCCCTCAGCTATAAAATTAAAACTAAATATACAGAATAAACTATAAAGAATACCCTTTTGTCATATCTAATTATACACAGGAACAGCTTATAAGAGCCCAGGGTCAGTCTTCGTACAGTGCCCCCAGAGCCAAGACAGTTAGGGTCTTTCTTAAGGACCCAACACTGGCTGCATTGGAACTAGAAGGTTGAAAACATCAACTCTCAACTTTTAGATCGATAACCCAAATCTCTACCCACAAGGCTACCGCCATCTCTCAGAGACAAGTAATAATAAATAGAATGGAATATTTTTAATCATGTTAAACAAAACCTGCCCAAAAATAATGGTAACCCTGGACTGTTTCTCCTGAATTTATAATTTTATAATCTTATAACTTCCTTTTCACCATCTTGGCATATTTCCCCCTCTTCTGCTACTCTCTATCTGTTGTACCTCACTTACTTTTCAGTCCATGCTTTTGCAAGTCCTCTGCTGGGTGGAGTTCCATGTAGCCCATCTTGTGCATGTAGAGATGGAACGTAGGTTGATGAGGTGGGTGGACACCCACCTTCACGTTTAATTCATTCCCGATCTCCAGGTGTTGGTTTCCTCGGAAGGTCGAGCTCTCATCTCCGTACTAACCAAACGTCTAATCAGCAGGGTCGTCGCTGGAGCCGCTTTGATCAACCCGAGAACTTCTTCTGTAATGAAGGGTGGAGGGCCGTGTGGGTCTCCGTCCATGATCTTTCTTTTTTTTTTTTCTCCTGGGTCCTTTCTGGAAAATCTCTAGCCATTCTAGATTACCCCCGCTCTTGATTTTCTGGGTGCTTTTCCGGGGTATTGCTGCTCTGCTTCATTTGTGGTTCTTGTCTTCAGACGGCAGGCCTCAACACAACGGATAAGGAGATGGAAGTGCTCCAACTCAAGAATGTTACTTTAGAGGACGCGGGGGTGTACACGTGCTTGGCCGGCAACTCTATCGGCCATTCGCATCACTCTGCATGGTTGACTGTCTATGAAGGTATCTATGGTTCTTTTGGTGCTCTTTTTTCGGGTTTCCCTTCTCATACTACCACTTGCACAATAAAAACCTGTTCAGCCGAAACACCATGGTTCTTTAATTACAATCCTCTGAGAGGGAACCAATCAGTATTTGTTGCAACTAGCACGATACGACCACGTCTGAGCCATAGTGGCGCAGCTTTGTAACATCTCAACCACAAAATCGTACAATAAATTACCATCATGTGTTGCAAAACTTCCATCTGGTCTCCATGTGGCCCCTGGAACTTCCTGATGCTCATTTAGCTCACAGGAAGATTGGGTTTATCTTTGTGGTTACCTCTCGTGGTCAAAGCTCACTATTTCTTGCTTTTTCGCTCTGGCAAAGCACCCAATTTTTTTTATAATAGCAGTGGCCAGTGGGTCGAGGCTGACAGGGTCATTTTTTGTGTGAAAGCTACTTCCTCTGCATGGTCTGGCCGCTCCTTTAGGAGTTCAGACCATGATGAGATGCCATTCTGAGTGAAAGAGGAACTAAGTGCCAAGTCAAACCACTCGCAATCAACGAAATTGAGAATTTGCTATTCTACCTCTTTTAAGGCTTTAAAATAATTGATGGATTTTATGAGTAAGATGTTGCCACATTTATAGTAGGGTACTTATATAGGACCATCTTTGACTTTTTAGAAGCAAAATTCTAATTTGATTTCTCCTTTTACATTGGAACAAAATGCATAAAACATCTAATAGAATAATCCTGACATCACTGTTAATTTAAACGATACCTGGGAAAAGAAGGTAATGGTACATAAAACAAAGACAAGGTCATAGTCCCTGTCTGGCTTCTCCTCCGCTATAAACAAACTGTTCAGCCAGGGGTGCCACGACTTAATACAATGCATTAAAAATCACATCTCTGGTGTGCTACAGTGTTTCTAGCTGTTAATAACAAGTTCCAGTTCTAAAAAGTGAGTCTCTTTAATTGGAAGAAAACAAACTTTACTTCAATATAAGTTTCTATAGTAATGGCTATGGTCTTTAAAAACTTTTTTGAAAATGAGTCTTTCAAATGTAGTTTAAAATAAACTAAGTAAATAAAAATAAATAAATAAAATATCTTTGCGAGATCCAATGCATGTCAGTGTCACCTTAAATTACATTTTTTATACTGAATTACTTTATTATTTTATCAGTGGTACCTTCACCTTGTTGCACAAGTTCCATTCATAAACATTTTCTTCTTTATTCCACTAACAACAACACTTTCCTAATTAACATCAGTGTTGGGTGTAATTGACAAGGCTTTCCAAGAGTGCCCGGTGCTGACATCGTTTCTTCTAAGTGAAACAATTTCTCAGCCTGCTCTTTGGATCTGATTTTGATAAACGGCTCTTGAACTTGAGCACATCCATTCACAATGGATTCAGTTTATCAAACTGCTTGTCAACCGAAGCCTTAACACAGTAAATACTCTTATGTAAATGGTGTTGGTTTTTCATGATTGGTCTCACTCTGATTTACTGTATGGTGTTTCATATCTTCTTCCTAATTATTTCTTAGATAAAGAAAAAAAACACAATTACTATAGAGAAGTTTGTCTTAACAAAAAAAAAGTTAGTAGAAATTGTACATGTCTTGTTTTGATGATGTTTTAAAGAGTGCACGGCGGGGTGTCTGGAGGTACATATAACATTTTCACTTGTCTAATATTTCGTGTTTCAGTATTTTAAGTTCTTATTCTAACTTTTTATCAAGAAATACATTTTAAGCTTGATGCCTATTATGAAAATACAACAGAACACCGGGATGTTGGATCGTATAAAACATCCAACCTTACTAAATAAAATCAGAAATAATCTTGAAAAAGATCTTTTTGAGTTCCGGTGTACGGAACATATCCAATCTAATGAAAAGAAACCTGCAGACACCCTGTTAAAGGTCTGAATATGTGTGTTTTGTATATTTTCGGGGTTGTGTGTGTGCATGTGGGGTGAAAATGTATCTGCATTGTTCATTGTTCCTCCTCCTCCTAATAACCAGAGCCTTAAGGCTGAGGAAAATTGCTTCCTCCGAGTAAGAAATAGCTTTATCGTCCAGATTTATCTGGTAACATTAGCCCATGACCTAGCTGGGCGATTATGCGCCGCTGACATGTACCATCTGGGTTAGAACCCAGCGTTTTAGCCAGCATGCAAAGCGGCCTCATTTATTTAACCAGTCTGCCTGCATTTAACCGAGCTGTCATCTTTTGCGAAGTTGGCTCTGCTCGCGTCGCAGCTTATGTAACTGTTTATACAGGACGTTTCAATCTTATCTGGAGACGAAGGCTGCCAAATGTCACCAGCAGTGGTTTCCTTCTCTCCGGGCTGAAGAATGTGGCCTGAAACCCGATGCTTGAAAGACGTGATTATAAAGCTACAATAGGAGTTTGTGCTGTGTCTGTTGTGTCAAAGGGCTCAGAGTGTGTGTGTGTGTTTTTTTGTTATTGTTGTTTTTACTCTTCTGTATTTGTGGGTGTTTGTATGTTGTGTGTCTGGGTGATGAATTATTTGGGTGAGGGCATGTGGTGTGTGAGGTTTTTCAGGTATATTAGTATTAAATCTTGTCTCTGGAGAGCCGGTGTTAAAGCAGCATTTCTGAAGAAAATTCAAGGAAAATATCTTAGGTGTACAGGACAGTTAAAGCTAAAAGTTTACATAGATCACTTTTGATAGTAATTATTTTTCCAGCTTTTCTTTTTCCGTGGCTGACTGCAGTCATTTGCAAGTCTATGTAAACTGGAAAGATGCACATAACTAGAAATTATTTAAATTAAAACCATTCCTTTGATAAAATTTCCTTTATAGAGTAGATTAACAATGATCCTGCTTTTATAAGCATTTCTTAACCACCCCACAGCTGCCTTTAGAATTTTGATTTAAAATTAATTTACATAAACAAATTCCTTAGTACAATTCCTAGTTTCAGCCTAATTTAATCCCTCTTCTAGTACTAGGTTCATGTTAACAAATTCTCACTCTAAAAAGCAAACACACCGGCTGCTCCAGAAATGAGAATACATACCCAAAATAAAATCTGTTCTTTGTTAATAATAGAACTGGCTCAATCAGACACCCCACCCTTTGCTTTTACAAACCCTCAAAATTTCACCC
>JAYDZG010000002.1:21113375-21135047 GCA_034509265.1 Microcambeva bendego
AACAATAGTGTGATTGCCTACTGCAATCACACTAATAATATGACTTAAGAATAACAATAGTGTGATTGCCTACTGCAATCACACTAATAATAATATGACTTAAGAAGAACAATAGTGTGATTGCCTACTGCAATCACACTAATAACTATAGAATGGTGGTTGGGGACCGTTGGTTTAGATGAACCAGAACAGCTACAAGTCGTCTTGGCTTTGCTTCTGCAAGTCTATAAAACTGAAATCAAGGAATAAATCATGGGAATAAAGTGTGAAGCCAAGAAGAGTTCTCGAGTTTATATCAAAATTCGATTTTTAAACATCCATGCAAATTCTTCGCATCAAGGAATCTTGTAATCCGTGCAAGTTTTACTTTAGCACTACACACTCACGCTTTGTCGTGAAAAAGCCAAGGGCTGTGTTTAAAATCACATACCGAAACAGCACTTGAACCTTGGACTTTTCAGGCACAGTTTAATATTCAGTGTGCACTCGCCACTCTGTTGACTGAGACAGTGTGATTCAGGACGGAACCGAGATCTCGTGGTGTACAGTAAAATGAAATAAAAACCTGCGAGGGCCAAACGGAGGACACACGGCAGATAAAACTAAAGAAAGTTTAAGATGATTTAAAACTAGCAACAAGTGCAAACTTGGACATTTTTTCTTCATTGTAACCAGCACATGATTCTATAAGAAATATCATCTGACAGAAACAATACTGACAGAACGATTTTTGCCGTCTTCAAATCATTAAAGTTTTATTTTCTGCCTTTCTAGGGCTGAAACTTTTAGTTTTGAAAGTTGCACAAACTAAAGGCAATGTTTAGGTATTCATTTAAAAAGTAATTTGAATTAGATTTATCTTTATGTATGTGTTTTGCCATTTATAAATGTTCTCTTTAAACTGTGCTAAATGTAAGGGATAAAGGTGTGCAGTTTGTTTTAAGATACATCTTATTTACTCATGTATTTATTTTTGCATTTTTATCTGATTTCTTGAATAATGTTGATGCGATTTTATGTTCAGTAAACTACTAATAAATATTTATATCATGTATGTTTGTAGACTGTTGGGTCAACACCGTGGTGAAAGTGCGGACTACCCCGTCCTCGACCCCTGCCTGCCCTCCGACCTCCAGGACGAGGTGAGCACCTTGGGACAGAAGCTTTACCTGCGTGGGAGCGGTCATTTTGAGCAGTGCCGCCTGCAGCTCCAGCCCTTCCTCAACCGAACCAACGAAACCCACACCTCGCTGAACGGTGTCTACCAGGCACCCATCAATGTCAGCAACAGTCAGTTCTACGGCTTCTCCGAGTTCTACTACTGCACCGAGGACGTTCTGCGCATGGGCGGGGATTACAACTCCACCAAATACACCAGTGCTGCAAAGGTAGGCTCAAAATGGAACTTGAATAGCCAACACACACAGTTTTTTGGTGGATAGTTGAATCATGATAGCATTGTAGTTCATCCTTGAACCGATTTTAGGGATCAAAAATAGATTAATTTTGCCAGGATTACTTTGAAAAGATCAGGAAAAAATAAAACTGGGTCATTGTGAACTAAATTAAACTTAAAGTCTGTTTTCATCGATGAATCGTAATCATTCACGTTCTAATTAATGATGCCACTGTGTCTTTGGTTTTGGACAATGAGCCACGATTAGAATGTTTTTGCTGAATATACTCATTTGCTAAGCCTATTTGTTTTGATCTGCAGGACTACTGCGCCACCCAGTGGAAAATTCTGAGAGAACGCTTTGATCGTGGCTTGTACTCCTCCCACGCTGATTTGCACAGACTGAAGTATGTTCTAAATGCCTGATCCTGCCTTACTCCCTGCACGTCGGATAGATATTTGGATTAAACATGCTCTAGTAAAAGAGAAGAAATGGAAGCTCTTTGCCCTTTCTTTCACAGGTACCAGTGCTTTAAGTCGGCGTGGGTGTATGAGGTGTTCCACACCGGGTTCTCATTTCCACTGGGCTACGAGAGCTTGAAGACGGCCCTGCTCGTCTACGATAAAGAGGTGCAGTGGACTCTGGGAGCCATTCTGTACCGTACACGATTCCTACCTCTGAGGTACGTTCACGCATTCAGATATCAAATACCAAATCTAATTTGTTTTTTATCTTTTTACATGCAGCAATGCTAAAGAGGGGGTCGGTGGGCCATGCTGCTACCTCACAGCAAGAAGGGCATGTGTTTGAACCTCAGGTGGAGCGATTCGGGTCCTTTCATCGTGCAATTCGAATGTCCTCCCCATGGCTGCTCCGGTTGCCTCCCACGGTCCGAAGACGTTCAAGTGAGGTGAATTGGAGACACAAAATTGTCCACACTGAACCTGTACCGCTCCACCTGAGAATCAAACCCTGGACGTTCTTGCCTTCCTCTTCTATCAGCTGCTCCCATTAGGGGTTGCAAAAGTGGATTTTGGTCCACAATATTGATGCTCTTACTGACACAAACTCCCCTATTTATCCGGGCTTAGGACTGGCATTACAATGCCTTAGTTTATGCATCCTTTGTACCTACAAAGCATTTCACTGTCTCCAGTTAACCTGGTGACAAATTTTTGACTGTGGGAGGAAACAAGAGCACCCAGTAGAAACCCAATGGACCTAGATTGCCCCACCTGGGGATCGAATCCAGGACCTTCTTGCCTTCATGATTGTTTAAATTAAAGACTCGAACAGATGTAACTTGTGTAACCAGTAATTATCTGTCAGGAAAGTAACCAAAGGGAGTAAAACACGGATGTTAAAATCCTAATAAATAAATAATGCGGCGCATGCAGGAGAGTCAGTGGCAGGTTTACACTTATCAATTTTACTTTGAAGCACTCAAAATAAAATTAGATGTAGCAATTTTTTTTTAATTTTCTTTATTTCATCAGGGATATTCAGCAGGAGAGTCTAAAGGGTTCTCATTCACACTGGCATCGTGGCTTCACCTTCATGAACAATCATTATCTCTTTCTGGCTTGCTTCCTCGTGGTGCTGCTGTCAATCATGCTCTACCTGCTCCGACTCAGACGCATCCATCGCCGGGCCGCGCTGAACCGAGGTCCTTCCGTCCAATGGCTGGAAGAGGGACTGGGCACTCCAGACCTTCCGGTCAACCTGTAGTTTTATTGTTGTAAAGCTGGAGCCATGTAAATGTTCGCAGCCGTCCACGAGCGTGACGCGAGCTCGGCTTCACGGCAGTCGGGAACTTTTCCAGGTTCCTTCTATTCGGATGACTGAACGTTTTGACAGTAAATTAAAGTGGAGGTTGGACAGGCCAGTGCAGACGTCTCTTTTGGTGCATTGAGAAATGTAGACCCGAGCGTTTGTCAGAAGTCGACATCTGCTGCCTTTTAAACATTACGTTAATGTGAAAAGTTCTCGGCACGGTGTCGGGCGAGGTTTGTTTGTGTGTGTGTGTGTGTGTGGCATTACATACAGTAGGGGCCCGAAGGTCTGCTTCTGTTTTGCATTTTTTCAAAGGGAATACATTTTTTTCATCACATTATTAGTAGCATTGCAGTTTGAGTCAACTAAAAAAAAATCTTCTTAAATTTTAGAATGATTTAATATTTGTCTTTTTCTTCTTTTTTGTGCTATGGGGACATTTTATGCATTTGAGCTGTCAAGGACTGCATACCCTTTTATAATCCCTGTTTAGCCATAGTCTAGTGGCTGTGGTACAGGATTAGTAATCAGAAGGCCGCTGGGGTAAGACCCTTAACTCTCAGATGGTCAGGGTGTATACTGTAAAGTTAAGTCACTTTGGATAAAGGCATCTGCTATATACTTGAACATGATTTCTTAGGATTTCTGATAATAATGTTTTTGATTTCTGTAAGGTAACTCTGGTGGGCAGTCCAGTCCACGACACTCAGCATTTCTGGGTATTCTTAGTATTTTTATGAAATTACTATTGAATTATGAAATGTAAGAAATAAGTGCAAAATAGAAGCATTTCGTCAGTGGTCCGTCAATGTAGCTCTTACTAATTCAAGCGGCAGCTGACCGACACCTGTATGGACTCTCCGTAAGAGTAAGGAAACTACCATTTCAGATTGTCCTGAGTGACGAGCAACCCTGGATCAACAAAGATGTTCCGTAATCATGTACTTCATTCAGTGTAATCTAATCTCAGACTGTCTCATATGAAGTGTTAAAACAGATCAGCACAGGCAACCCAGTAAGGGCAAAAAAAAGAATGGTAATTGTCATGTGACTGGCTTTTTTTTTCTCCATCATTCATTTTCACATGAGGAGTGTAAAATCTGCTTTGTTGCACCGATCCGGGACGATTTGTGGTTCAGTGAAGTGCTGGATTCTCATTCTCATTCACTTTCTTAAGTGCTCAGCCAAGGTGGTAGAGAGGGGGTGCTGGAGCCTATACCAGTTTTTTTAGTAAGGCACCCTGGATGGGGCACCAGTCCTTTCCAGGGCACACAGTCATCTATAGGGCAATTCGGTGTATGCATGTTTTCGGTCTGTTTTTGGTAGAAAATGCAAGCGCCGCCTTACCTGGGGATCAAAACCGAGGACCTAGGTGTGAGGTGACATTGCCACCTAGTGCTACTCATCAAACTAATTGTTCTGAGAGTTTTCCTGACAAGGCCTCTGTGGAGCAGGTTTTTTTCTTGTCTATGTTTTAAGTTTAGCCTGTGCAGAGGGGGGGATTGAATGATCTAAATTGCCCCACTGGTAACTTACCAAGTCTTTAAAGCCCACACCATTTCATTTCTGGAAGAATTTTATTTGCATTAAAGTCAAGTGCTGCAAAAAATATAAAATTCACCAGCCTGCCACAAAGCAGCAACGCTGGTCTGAGTCGTACAAGAGTCGGTCACAGTCACATCCACTGCTTTCCTTGGCATGATTAGTAATCAATGGGTATTCACTTTTGCCATTGAAGCCTTTGTTTTGCCTCCAGGATCTGATATGTGCCAGTTTACAAGTGTTCGGACATTGTTTTGTAGAAAACACTGTATTGATATTTATTGATCCTCTCCTTGTACATTAGAAGGGAGTGTTTGGAGCTTTATGCATTGCTAGCTTCGTGTTTTAATACTGTTGATTTGCTAGCTGTGGGAAGTCTTTTTTTTTATTTTGAATGAATTATTTAATGGTAAATTACTCATTGTTGTACATTTCCTTCTGTTTCTACACATAATAGAAACAAATCAGTGCAATACACTTGTAGAAAGATACTCGTCTGCTTGTTTTATTAAATACCCTGGCCGCAGTTGCACACTCGAGCCCATGTTGTCTACACCAGGGTTGCCATGCATTTCAGTACGTTCTCTGACAGAACTGTAGGATGTAAGCTTTTGGAAACGAATGACAAAATAATCAACAATTGGTATGACATCAGTTCATTACAAATCAAGTCAAAGTCCTACATTCTGTGTCAATAACAAGCAAGTACATTATTGTTCCATGGTGATGTTAAGCTAGCTTGACTGCACACACTGATACGTGTGCTCCTGGAGCTTCTTATTTATGATCGATCTGTTTTTGATTGGTTCTTATGTCTGCTTACTGCTTCTCTTTAGATTTGTTTTCAGATTTAAGCATCAGCTGCAGTCGTGTGTACCTGTTTTAAATAATTACTATGCCATAAAGGTAGACACATTTTTATGAGGGTTTTCGACTGCCATGCTCCTACAGTTTTGCCTTTGGCATATTTGTGAAAAGTTCGTCATGACCTTAGCGTCAGCTCGAGTACTTCCCAGAATGTTTTTAAAGCAAGATGGTTTATAACATTTGTATTGGAGATGTGCACGAATGTCCTGAAGTTACATGCTGCAGTTTTAAATGGTTCCTCATAAAGGAAATTTATGTATTAGTATTGATGTTATAAGAAAGGAATAGTTAATTGTGAAATCTAATTTGCATACTTGATTTCATACCCAAAATGTATTAAATCAGTAAGATTTTCTTTAAGATGATCATTTCAATCAAGTTTCGTCAGCAATGTTGATGTCTCTTGAAAAATAAACCAAAACTTGATTTTTATGTTTTGCAGTCTTTTTATTCTTAATCTTCCCTGAACGATGATTTAAAATGTCATTTAAGAATGTGACCAATACTTGTCTGAAGGTTTATATGTAGAAGAATTACTAGGACTTTGTACTACTAGGCACCAAACCACAGTGAAAGTTATTAAAGTCTAATTCAGGAACATGGAACAGGTGTGAGTCTGCTTAGAAGTGACCTGTAAGCATACTTCAATACTGATTTAATAATTTTCTAATCATGTGTACAGAGTATTTTGTTGTGAATGGTTTTCCTTAACTGTTTAATAAATGGAAACAATTATGCTATTAATCTATTTCATTTGTTAAATGCTTAAATAAATGTATGTATTGTGTAACTAATTACATAAACACACACTGCTTATTTACTATGAAGATATAAATACATTCTTAAGCAGCTAAACATAAATTATAAATGAAATAAAAGAATAGAAGGCATTACTAATGAAGTACCACTGAAGTAAACATGGTGATTTTTGATGCAGACTGACTTCTTGCAGTATCTGGTTTATTCATATAACTATGTTTTAGTGGCTTTGTAAAATATAATTACTTGCATTTTTTTTGAAGTGGCAGAACCTGATTGTTGACTTTAGTTCGTGATTGAAAACCTGGCATTGTGTCTTCAATTCAGTTTTGCAAAGAAAAGCAGAGTTAAATTTTCTCCGCTGATGTTACTGTCCCATGTCTAAAATGAATGAAAACATGTTTTACAAAATACATTGATTTGAACTTGTGATGTGTTTTGTTTTATGGACTGCAGTGAGGTCTGGTTGGGGTCGTGTTTACAATGTGGCTGTCGCCCGCTGGGCATCAGGTTTAGGGGCGCTGAATGATGTTATACGAGCTGAAAGGATAATGCCAGGAGTCTGTGAGGACAGTTCGAAACAGACATTGACTCTTCTGTCTAAAACATCTAACTCAACCAAAAACTTATTTTCAGACAAATATCAATTTCTAAATGTGATTTGTTTCTGTGCTTATAAATTCATCACTGTCAAACATTAATTATTGTACTGATTGAAGAGAAACAGCACTGTCGCCTCAAAGCAAGAAGGTCCTGGGTTTGATCCCAGGTAGGGTGATCTAGGTCCTTTCTCTGTGGAGTTTGCATGTTCTCCCTGTGTCCGTGTGGGTTTCTTCTCACAGTCTAAAAACATGCTACCAGGTTGGATTGGAGACACTGAATTGTCCTGTAGGAACTGTGATGGACTGGCATTACCGTGTGCCTTGCGACAGTTGAAGAGCTGGGATAGGCTCCAGCAGCCCTACCTAATTAAGATAAGCAGTTTAAGAAAATGAACTGAAGTGATGAATATATATAATTTTAAATCTGCTTGTAGGGGAGGTTCTCAGCTGTACTGTAAATGTGTTGATACTCAAAATTCCAGGTATTACAGGAGTTTGAATTCTTCTGTACATTTTGGATACGTAAGTAATGCAGCAAGAGAGCATTTATCTCGACAAACAAGGAAACCAGAGCCATTCGAGCATGAAAAGCACTACACACTCTCTCTGCCCTCAATGAGTGCAACACAATACACCCTGTGTGCTACTGTTGTCATGCTTAAACCCAGAACTGGAATGGTTAAAAAAAACTAAATGTTAACTACTACACAATAACAATGAATAGCTTATTATTCTTTTACATAATAATGATTTTGCTGTTATCCTTAATACTTTATCATAAGACAAAATACACTTTGTATTAGTAGCAGTTAATCTAAAATATTCTGCATTTATTGTTCATGGTTAAATGGAATGGATAAAAATATAAGTGAACTTAACTTTATTTTAAACGTTATCTTAAAATGTATATATTTTTTGTCTTTGTGTCAAAGAATACAAAGGCTGATAAAGCACAATAATTTTTTCCTTGCCAAAGTAAACAAATATTGTTTTGTTCAAGAACTGAATACTTAGATTCAACTAACTTCAAGTCAATGTACAGCACCCTTGCATTTAAACAATGCAGAAAGGGGTAAAAGCTTTTCTACTGCCACATCTGTAGGTCCGATGATAAGGGGAACACAACCCTGTTAATCTAAAGGCCCACCCTCAAAGTTGGTGCTACACCCAACACACCCAGAGCCATGCCTGGTGTCGAGAACTGGTGATTAAATTATATATATATAATATAATATAATATATATATATATATATATATATATAAAAACTATTTTTGGAATGTAAACGAAACAAAAATGCAACTGCTGTATAAAAAAAAACATTTCAAATGTAAATATGCATACATGTTTTTCTGGTAATGCAAGTAGCAAAATTATACGATTTTAAACAACTTTAGAGAGTTTTTCCACCTGATGTGGTCCACATAGTAATGTGTTGTGTAAAGTTCTATTCCAATATAAACTAAACAGTGAGTCCTAATTTTGCCACTGTTTTATCCATTAAAAGGATAATGCCCAAAGCAAAGGTCATTGCTGGACATCAAAAGTCTTGCTCTTAACCCTTATTGGTCTTGTTATAGATAATGGCCATAAAAGCTATCAATGCAAAACTGGTGAATGCAATATGTTTAGATTTTTACACAAGGATATAGAAGAATTTTAAGTATATCTTATTATGCCCCACAGACTGGCCTGGTGACAAACAAATTTTGGTCTTAACCATTAAATGTCTTGGTCTTGATAATTCGTTTTAGTATTAATATAAAATTTTCTGGTCTGGTTTATTTCTGACCATAATAAAGAAACCCATATTGATGTAAAGCTCGTGAGTGAGTACTTAGATTTTTTACATCACTATATGTGGGGACTTTAAGTTAGTCTAAATATGCCTAGCCACATATATTAAAAGACTTGTTTTGACCAACAAGTTTTGGTCTAAACCATTAAAGGTCTTGTATCTCATCTCTGCCATGTAGACTTTGTTTGCTATTTGAGCAGGGCCCTTTACCCTATCTGCCCCAGGGATGCTGTACAACCCTACCCTATTACCCCGGCTTCCAAACAATGCATTTGAGTTTAGAATACTCTTTTCACCATTGTGCAGTGGTATTTGTCCTCCGCATTTTAACACAATCTGTGCAGTGAAACACACGCGTACACACTAGTGAACACTAGGGGCAGTGAGCACAAGTGCTCATTGCGGTTAAAGCCCTAGCCATGGCACCCAGGGAGCACTTGGAGGTTGGTTTCCTTGCTCAAGGGCACTTCAGTCATGACCTGTTAGCTCTGAACCGGCAACTTTCTGATCACAAGCCCAGTTCTGTAACCACCAGGCCACGGTTGCCTCAAATATATGACAACTTTATAAATGACAACTCATTGAAAGTCTTGGTTTATATCAGTTTATTAACATATTGTCTGGATGGCACCGTGTGTAGCCTTGTCGCCTCACAGCAAGAAGAACCTGGGTTAGATCCCAAGGTGGGGTTGTCTGAGTCCTTTCTGTCTGGAGTCTGCAGGTTCTCTCCTGGTTTGCATGGGTTTACTATTGGCGCTCTGGTTTTCTCCCAGTCTAAAAACATACAAGTGAAATAAATTGAAGATACAAAATTGTCCATGTAAACTTGAGAATGGATAAAATTTGTGAAATTAATATCTACCTTGTGTCTGTCATGAAAGAATGTAACCAAAATGTAAAACATGACGTTAAAACCCTAATAAACAAGCACTTGACCATTAAACGTCATGTTGGGAGTCAATGGTGATTCCTGACATTATATTTCAAATGAGATATCGGTTGCGGTGTGCTTAGGTAAAAGCGGGATTTCCCTGTTGTCCACTGATTACGGTAAAACCGAGCACTTAAACCGCTCCACCTTCAACTCCACGTTTTACCAACTCCCTCATTGGCTCTGCGTCCGATGATCGGGATGACGTCACGGCCGTTCGGGACGCACGCGGCGGTAACTAGACAGCGCGGACAGTGGTTGTTGACAGTAGTTGGAAACACGGAGTCGGTGTTTCGGTGCTTTCTAACTGCTGGATGGAGCTACGCGCTGTACCCAGCCTGAACATGTCGGAGCTGCAGGGCGGCAGTGGCGTGGGTGGAGACGACGGGGACGGTCCGTGCTCCGACGAGGACAGTTATGAGAGTTTACCGCGACATGCTTCCTTCAGCACGCACATGACGGCAGGAGCGGTGGCGGGAGTGCTCGAGCACACAGTGATGTTCCCGGTTGATTCCGTTAAGGTAAACTGTCATTAACTCTCACACGGCTGTCAATATTGTTGAGAAGCATGGTTGCATCCCAATATCAGTATGTCTCAGTACGTAGGAGGATTTACGTTGGTTAGAAGTATTAGGTAGTGTACTTCGTGTTTACGTTTTTGATTATTGAGACACGGCCCAGAAACGGTCAAGTTCCCCGCCGACGTGAACTCTGCTAGCACGCTACTTAAAGTTGTGCAAAACGCTATCTTAGTTACTCTTAGGACGTTAGTTCACTCAGTTAGGTACTGAACCAGGATTAATGTCGGCTTGGCTTTATCGACTCAGTATCTATTTTTCTTGTTTTTATTTAGAAAAGTCAACTCTTAGCATTAACATTAACGTTTTCAGTTAGCGTCACCAAGTCACCTAGCTACTTGCTTAGCTCTTAACCATTCAGCAATTTCCGAACTTCAAATGAGCACAGTCTCATCTTAGACATGTAATCACTTAATTATCTTTAAAAATAAATTTTACATAGGTTTACGCCGGATGCTCTTCCTGACACAACCTTCCTATTTATCCGGGCTTGCTACCGACACTACAAGGCTTAGGTTTGTGCATCCTGGGGACTAGGGGGGTGCTCAGCCGACCAATACTTTTAAATACCTCAACTACAGACCTGTTCCAAATAAACAACTAAATAAGTGCAGGCGCCTCTGAACAGCCGTACTTTTTGTAAAATAAGTTTGGATCTGGATGGCACGAGGAAAAGATCTAAGTGGCTTCCAAGTCAAAACATGTCATTATGGTGTTATAACGCGTTCCAAAGTATTTTTTTCTAAGCCCAGTGAGCCTTTAAGTCAGCTTCCGTCTATGTAGACTTAGCTGTCTAATTGTAAAGCCACTTACTAAAACTCTTTCACACATTGTTAATTTCATATGATTTCTGCAGCAAGATTTAATGCAACACTAAATTATATCCATGGCATGCATTTTAAATATTGCAAAATCTATGTAAGAAATTGTGTTTATAATTATTGGTAGAAGTAATACAGAAGTGTGTATGTTGGGATAGATATGCCTAATGCTGCATAGCCATTGGAACCTATGATCTGGATAAAACTGAACGAAAGAGCTTTTAATAAAGTGCTTTGCTAAATACACTGCACCGAATGTTAGGCAAGAGTCTTATGATGTTGAGAATTCCAGGGTATTTTTGTGTGCCAGGCCAACACTAATCTTCACCCTGCAACCTTTGTCTCTTTGGCAGCGAACAATGTGTGGACTCCCCAGGGTATTGTTAGGCATAAAGTGTCTCAGATAACTGATTATTATTCTGAGTATTATTCATTTCAGCTGCTGGATCTTCTGTTCGTTCAGAAACTGCTGGGATAAAGTTCATGACTGTGAACTTTAACGCAGGTCAAACTCATTGAAGTTATCTTTGTCAGATATAGCTTGTCACATATTCCTGCTTTTGTTCCAGAACGCTGGACTAAGTTTTGAAAAGCACCAAGTATGTGTTGGGACAGCACATAGCCCGAATAATTGGCAGACAAACCAGGCAGATTTGGACTCCACCTAGAAGGATGGAGTAATAATCGTGAATGAATGTATGTGTACAGTTCAAACACAGGAATACATTATTAAATCCCAAGCTCTTCATTATGTATTAAAGTCTTTGCAAAGCTCTCCGTTAAGTATTTTAGTAAATGGTCTTACCAGGCCTACTTGTTTAATGCCATTGCCTGATCACCCGAATGCTTTTTTTAGTGCTTGGACACAAATCCCCACTGGCACTCTCCACAATCAAGGTAGGCAGCTAAAGCAAAGTAATAATATTGGTAATTAGGGCTCTGTCCACGAGAATATAATGGAATATAATGGAATGCCTTTGTCATAACACATATACAGATGAAGAGTACAAAGGATTTCTTTCAGCCATTGTACAGTGCCCCTGGAGCAGATAGGGTTAAGGGTCTTTCTCAAAGGTGCTACATATGGATTTGAACCGCCAATTTTCCCAGCTGATAGCTCAAAGCTCTAGCCACTAGACTACCACCGTCCCAACCACAGGCAACCCTGACTAGAAATACTACGCTGTGTCCAGCCAAACCAGTGCTGTACACAGATGCTTAAATTAAGAGTTGAATCACAGATCTCAGTGAAACTTGATCCAGTGGCGCGCGCACACACACACACACACACACACACACACACTGAATTTAAAATAAAATTACAATTGGGACATAAATCCCCACAGTTGCTCTTACACTGTTGGAAAAATCTTTGCAACAAATCCACGTATGTAAAAAGGGTTGTAATAGCTTTGTTGAATTTTCTATGTGCTTGGGTGGTACACTGTCTATTATGCTACCCCACCACCACTGAGATTTGAACCTGCTTCACAGCCAGATGTCTACACCGACACGACCGGGAATATCATGAGGATATTGGTTGTAGCCCTGCTATGAATTGAAAGCCTTGTCCTGCCTTGCACCCAATGTTTCCCATAGAACTGTAGAACTGTAGGAAAAATAAAATAACTTTTCAAATCCTTCATTGTAAATGCCTCCATTGTTCTTTAATTTAGGCTGATGGTAATCTCCAGCCTATACAGCAGGGTGGTAATGTAGGTTAAGGGCATGAAGGGCAGCTTACTGTGTCAGGTGAGTCTGTGTAAAAAAATCCAAAGCCTCGTGTGTGTGTCCCAGAAAGACCCAGATTTCAGGCCTTGTAATTTAAAGCATTCAGGTGTTCACTTCATCGTGTTTACATCCTCTTTTTGGTCAGAATGGACTCTCCAGAGACTATAGAATTCATCATTCGAGTTTCCAGAGGAACAATAAAAACATCCCTTTTTAATTCAGGATATGTGCAGAATGTTTATTGTGTAGCGCTTCCCGCCTTATATTTGGGCAGTTGTGAAATTGGCTAGTAGAGCAGAGTCCAGGTCACTGCCAAGGCGTGTTATAACTGTGAGTCTACACCTCCGGAAGTTGTAAAAGTCCAGAGCAATGAAACTGGAATTTCCATTGTGATAAATGCTAAAGGATTAGGTAATGATGTCTTGTGGGAGTGGAGGACTTAAAGCACTCACCGTAAACTTACCAGGAAAGCTTTTTGTGGTTCCTGTCTAACCAGTTATAAATATTAACTCACTTCATTTAAAATCAGTAAAAGTCATAATGACCGGTTATTACTAGGGATGTAACAATGCTCCATGAATCGATTCACGAATCGATTCACTTTCAAAATTGTATTTAGTTTTGCAATGTGTGTGTTTTTGACCAAAATGAGCAGTGTTGTGTTTTCTATAAACTAGAATAAAAATTATATTAGAATAGAAAAATACTACTCATTTTGGTCAAACACATAAACAGATATTGTAAATCTAAAAAAATATATAATCTCTCTTATTTCTTCCATGACTGTATCTGTATCCACATTGAACCTTCTCATCACAAGCGCAGTTTTCTAACCACCAGGCCACGGCTGCCCCCAAAACCTTTTTATGTGTATGTCTGTGTATGTATGAATGGATGTAATTTATAGATAGATGTACGTGTGCCATGTCTCTGTATTATATTTGTAAAATGAAGCCTGATCTCGAGGTGATTTTGTTCAATAATGTTGATGCCTGTATGAGTGTTAGTGGCAATCAAGTTCAAAAAATGGTTTCATTGTACATAGGCATTGTTTTGTATTTTCTTTACTTCTGTGGCTGTGATTTTTGTTAAACCACAGTGTTGTTTCCTTGATTTATTTGACAGGAAGTGTAAGTGAAAACTATTGTGACAGACTGTAGTGCATCAGTGATTGTATACCCACAGATCTACATTGAAAAAGCTGAGCTGGTTTGTTTTATTTTCTCCCTTTATTCTGGCAGCACAGAAGGTACTGGGCTCTATCACCAGATGGAGCGGTCCGGTTCCTTTCTGTGTGGAGTTGCATGTTCTACCGTGTCTGTGTTGGTTTACTCCGGGTGCTCCTGTTTTCTCCAACAGTCCAAAGACGTTCATGTGAGGTGAATTGGAGAAATTAAATCAATCGTCCATGGAGTTTAATATAAACTTGTGTACTGATGAATCTTTTATAATGAGGAACCATTTTCTGTCATGAATGTTACCAAAGTGTAAAACATGATGTTACAATCCAACTTTTGTTTTATTGTGCATTACTGCCACATTTGCTGGGTAAAATTATTGAAAGTATGGGTGTTGAACGTTCACTTCTTATGGCTGTACGGTGTCAGTAATCAGCTCGTGGATTGGACAGGGGAGTGGTGTCAGGGCGTGGGCAGTTATCTCACTGAACCCGAGGTGTCTGGCACATCTAAGAGTGTTCACTCACCATGACTTGACTCTATAACTGGTTAGGGTGCTGCTGTACTTGCTGATGACTTTTTGTTCATGTAAATCTGAACAGTATGTGCAGTCACATTCTAAATATAGTTCAGCATGGTGACCAAATTTACACAAATCTTCATCACCATTTCAAAACACATTCTAGATGTTCACATACTCATTGCAATTTTGGAACTGCTTTCAAAATAACACACAAGTTTCTAAATTATTGAGAGAAAATATGATAGATAGAAAATATACACACATCAACTAAATCTACTACTGTACCGGACAACACTGTTAGAAGACTTGGAACTCTGGTTGGTGAAAGAAAGTGGCACAGAATTTTAAAATAATTATTATTTTTATTAATGTTAATAATAATAATAATAATAAAATGTGTCTCCTCTTGAAACAATACATTAAATATGTCTTCCCTATGATGTATTCAAAAAGTATTGGTTTAAAAGTTTATATTTTTAAAAGAAATATTTCACTGCACACCAGCACTAAACTTTATGAACTCCCTGGTTCCAAATTGGCACTGACACCGATTGACTGTGTACCATCTAGCGGGCATAATTGGCAGTAACTGCAGCCGTTACTGATTTGCTTGGGGTTTTCAAAAGCAGTGTAAGCACCCTGATTGGCATATACAGAGGCACCTTTATGGGTGAGAGGGTTCCGTTGAGGGCTGCAAATGAATATGATATGAAAATCAAATCCACCCATGTATAATATTTATTCAAATAATTTGATAAAACCTACTTTCTCAAACATTACCAATGTTTCCTTTACTTGTTCCATTATTGAATTTCCCCTCATGTCTTTTCAATCCCCACAGACTCGCATGCAGAGTTTACAGCCAGACCCGAAGGCTCAGTACAGCAGCGTGTACGAGGCTCTGAAGCGCATTGTCAGAACCGAGGGTCTCATGCGACCCTTAAGGGGCCTAAACATCACAGTCCTGGGAGCCGGCCCAGCCCACGCCCTTTACTTTGCTTGCTATGAGCGCATCAAGCGCAGCCTTAGCGACGTCATACAGAACGGCGGCAACAGCCACATCGCCAACGGTGAGAATCAGTGAATATTTGGAGGTTCCTCTCTCAAAGGAAACTGGAGACATGCTGTAAGTGGGGTTTTTTTAATCAATTTTGTTCATCTTAGGACTTGCCGGAAGTGTAGCCACGGTCCTCCATGATGCAGTGATGAACCCTGCTGAAGGTAAATAAATGGATCAGTAGTCATTACACTTTTTCTTCCGTGATCCGCATGAATTATTCAGCATAGGTTTCAAGCAGGATGCCCTTCCTGACACAATCATCTTATTTGTCCTGGTTAGGACATACTCTATAATGCACTAATTAATACATTATGGTGGCTAGGTAACTATAAGACAATTCAGTGTTTACACTCAACCTGGCTGCATGTTTTTGGATTGTTGCAGTAAACCTGCGAACATGCAAACCCGGACTGGGATCGAACCCAGGATCTTCTTGCTGTGAGGTGACCGTGCTACACCCTGAGCCACCACGCCCACAGTATTACAATTTATTTAAGTATGATAAGAAGTAGTGTATTGGGACGCTTGAGTGGCCCAGTGGTACAAGACACTCTTATTAGCTGACCGTGGCAAAGTGTGTAGTACTGTCGCTTTACAGCCAGACAGTGTTTTCTTTCTGTGTGTAGTTTGCATGTTCTCCTCGTGTCCGTGTTGGTCTGCTCCGGTTTCTTCCCACAGTCCAAAAACATGCTACCAGGTAAATTGGAAACACTGAACTGTTCTACATGTGCCTGGCCACTAGGATGCATGGAACAGTGTATTGTATAAGGTTTGCATCAGGAAGGCCATCCGGCATCAAAACTGCCTAGTCGTAAGTGTGGACAATGATCCACGGTGGCAACCCCAAAAAGGAACAGTCGAAAAAAAAAGATGTAAAACTTGCCGAGGGGGGGACAAGAATATTTTTTGGCCTGAGGCCCATATGCTTCTTGTTAAGCCGCTGTTAGCTGACGTATTCTTTCTCTCTCCCCCTCTCAGTGGTGAAGCAGCGCATGCAGATGTATAACTCCCCCTACCGAGGCCTCTACGACTGCGTCCTGACCGTTAGTCGGAACGAAGGCATGGCGGCATTTTACCGCAGCTACAGCACACAGCTCGCCATGAACATCCCCTTCCAAGCCCTGCACTTCATGACCTACGAGGTTCTGCAGGAGCACCTCAACCCGGATCGGCAGTACAGACCAGGTACACACGTGGTATCGGGCGCGGTCGCCGGCGCCGTGTCCGCCGCGCTGACCACGCCGCTCGACGTCTGCAAGACTCTCCTCAACACGCAGGAGAACGTGGCTCTGAACTCAGCCAGAGTCAGCGGCCATCTCTCGGGCATGGCCAACGCCTTCCGGACAGTCTACGGGCTGGGTGGCGTCCCCGCCTTCTTCAAGGGGGTCCAGGCGCGGGTTATCTATCAGATGCCCTCGACGGCCATCGCGTGGTCCGTGTACGAGTCCTTTAAGTACTTCCTGACTTCCCGAAACGAGGACTGGAGGAATCTGACGTGATTCTGGTGCCAGTGCTCCCCTCGGTTCAGCACCAAACCTCGAGGATGTCAGTCATGGCATATCAGTTTTTCTGCTCTGTCTGAAATACATTCAATGTCGAATTGTAAGGATGGAGCAGACAAACAAAGATGGCGACCTGTGGTGGTGCTCAGGCTTCGTCACGGTGCTTTTGGTTCAGTTTGGACTGAATGGTTTATTTATTCGAAGGATTCAGTGCTGTTACAAGCAGGAATTTATACACAGGCCGCAAATCAACACGCACAAACTCTTATTAGATTATTAGTGAGGAAGAATGCAGGAGCATTTTTGTTTGCTTTATATCCGCACTTCTGGCCTAAGCATATACAGTCATGGGGAAAAAATAGTGACCACTTCAAAAATAGAAGTTTATTTTAGTTTATATTTTATGAGTATGTGTTTGACACTTAGAATAGAATAAAACAACACTGCTCAATTTGTCATGGTCAACCAAAGTAAACTGATATTTTTGTGGTCTCTTAGTTTTTTCCATGGCTGTACATTTTTTAGAATGAAACATTCCTCTGGTCATGTGATTGGCTGCTAATTGCCACAGTGAACTTTAAATACAGACTTACTTTCATTCCAGGAGTTTTCTTCTCTGACAAAATTAAAATACTAGTTCATTTCTAAGTTTATTGATTGACCATAGGACATGTATTTGTTTTTTGTTTTTTTGCCTTCTAGTGCTTTAGCTTCTCACCTTTGGATCTAGAGGTTCCATTTTTAGCCTTTAACAGACACTTGACACTATACTGTCTAAGCAATTGAAGGTTTAGGGCCTTGGTCAAGGGACCAGCAGTGGCAACCTTGCTTACTATTTCACTACCTTACATGCCAGGCCACAAACTATGTTTACATAAGTGATCTTCTTTCCATGTCCAAAGTTCTAGATGAAAACTCACACAGCGCTCCTCCAGCTATGTCTCTGTACCATCCGTGAAATAGCAGCCTAGCTTTAATCTGTCAAACTATCACAATTCTTTAAAGAATGGTACCACGGTGGTAGAACAGAAACTTGCCGTGGCCCTGACCGATTAGGAAATCTCAGCTGATGTGTGGAAATCTTCACTGAATTGGGATGGGTGTGGCGAGATGTATGTTTGTGTTAAGACGAGTCTAGATGTTTGGATATTTAAACAGCCCATTCTTAATTTCAGTTCAAACTGATACATGGTCCAGTTGAATAGTGCCTGATAGCCATTTGACCATTCCAGAGAACCTGAGAACATTTCAGCAGCCTATATTACTATGTTACTGTAAGTTGTTCTGTTTTTAAGGGAGCTGTGTCATAATCCTCGCCTCTGAAACTTTGGTGGTAAGCAGTGGAAGGAGTAGGAATTGGGTTTTAGAATCAGCCGCCAAAGTTTTTTGGGTTTTTTTTAGTCTTTTTTTTTAGTTGGACCATGTAACGTTGTGTAAAGTGTTAAACATTTATTGATATTGTAAGGTGTAATTGCTTACACTGCTTACAGATTTTTATCACTCCAAGATACTCAAGGTGATGTTTGGTACCGTGTGAAAACTTTTTTTTTTTAAAACTAAGATTAGCGTATTTAAAATAGACAGATTATTATTATTATTATTATTATTATTATTATTATTATTATAATTATCATCATTAGTCATGTAGTTACAATTGACAATCAGCAGCTCCTTGAATGATGGTTTGATTAATTTAGTATGTGATGTTTGTGCTTCAAGGGTTGCCATTTTAATCGGTCAAGCAATTTATTTAAGCATGGGGTGAATAGCAGTGTTGCCTCACAGAGGGTCATGGGTTCCCTGCGAGATAAATAAGAGAATTGTGTCAGGAAAGGCATCCGGCATAAAAACTGCCAAATCTATAATGGGAGCAGCCACAAGAAGAAATAAATCAATTGAACATGAAATTTTCTAAACATAACTGTCTCTTATATCCATATCACCACAGAAAAAGTCATTGCTTTCTTTGCTGCCATACACTGGAACCTGAAATTAAGCAATGACCAGCTGAACATGTTCTAAAATTAGACATTAGTCATTTAATGTACTTCAGTCAATGTGTAACCCATTTATTTGCTAAACTTCCTCAAATCAGACACACAGACACCACTTTTAGTTCTCAACACATCAGATCTGTTTTCAGGCAGAGCGTTCACTAGGTCGTTTCAAAATCTTTCTTAGCTAGATGTGAAATTGCTGTTGTATCTTTATTTTTTCTTTGCCTTTAACATGAATGAGCATACATTTACTGAATCATGCACAGCTACACTATAGAAAACCCTTTAATAAAGGGTAAGATTGTACATGATTTACTCTGACAGTAGGTTTAGCTCTTATTTTAGAGCAGGTGTGTGCAGAGAAGACGTTCTCATTACATGCAGTCCTTGTTTTTTTTAATAATCTAAATCATTGTTTGATTACTTGTATTCATGTGTATGTATAATTAATTTTAAGATTATAATATGGACCAAATTTGTTATTTTGTAATTATGCATAGTCTGGGTCTGATATGTTTTTAATCTATGCAGCTTTTATGTAGTCAATACTAACTACAGTTTAAGGCGGGGCTGATCCCAATTTTCATGTGATCTATTGGAATGAATATCCAATCACGTACACTTCCTAAACTCAAAGTGGCCTATTGATGTAGTCTTTAGGTTTAACGGGTTGTGAATTTTGAGCAACAAGGCATTTCTGCAAAAAGAACTGGGACTAAGTGGGTCTCCACACTATTCCACAATTTTCTTAAAATTTAAAACATTTGTAAAACTATATGGCCAAAATTATGTGAACACCTGACTAAGCTCGTTGGACATCTGTGTTAATACAGAGTTGCCTTCTTTGTGCCTTTATTAGCTTCCACATCCATTTACTGTGGGGAATTTGTGCCTATTTAATCAAAAGAGCTCGAACCATGTCTGTATGGATGTCACTTGAGGACTCAGATACTGAAACAAAAAAGCACCTTCATCAAACAGGTGCAGCAAACTTAAAAATCTGGTAATTTTTTGGTACAGCAGCAATGTGTGTAACTGAAGTGCCCGAACTTATTAATTATGCCATTTTTAATTTTGGCTATATAGTTCAGCGATTTTATATTGTGTAAAGTATTGTACCAGGATTTTTGCCATATTGCAAATCTTACTAAGCCTTCTCAATGGCCCCACTTAAAGTACTTTCTCTGTTTCAATAGGATTTTATTTTTTTCATTTTAAGAATCTGACCTAGATGCTGGAACGCACAATAACAGGAGGATCTGGAATTCAGAGTGCACTGTACGTGCAAAAATATATAATGATGTGTGAACATGCTGCTACAGTTTGTAACACTGGAGCTGAAATAAAGTGGCCTAACTAAACTGGATACACAATGAATATTCTTTTTGTTGTTGTTGTTCCTGGGAAGGGAGAACCATATACAGAGTACTGAATTTGTAAAGACTATTTGCTCTAGATGTGGCTAAGCCATTTTGTTTTTTATATTCTGTGGTTTTGGTTGGAATAGAATCACAAAAGCACATGATCACATTTTGTTTGAAGATATTTTGATATAGGCAATTCACAGTTGAACTTTATTTTGGGAATTGTAATGTAAAGCAGTGTTGAGTTCTCTAGGATCAGAGGCATCCGGTTGTAGATCATCACACAGTGGAAACGTATTGTAAGAAGCATCAATATTCCTCTATCCCTTAATATTTCTATTTTTTAATAAATGGGACTATATGCTCATCATCCTCCAAGCATACCTCCAAGGTTTGTCTCAAGAAAAAGAAAAACTGGTTAAGAGTGAACTATAACATGCTTATGAGTAGGCATTCATGTACTTTATGCTGTAAACAGCCATTATGTCTTCAGTCCAGAGCACACACTGTCCATTTCTTAAGAAAAAATAACGGTAGAGGCAGCTGTGACCTGGTAGTTAGAGAACCGGGCTTGTGATCAGAAGGTTGCTGGTTCAATTCCCAGACCCGGCAGGTCACAACTGAAATGCCTTTGAGCAAAGCATCTAACCTCTTACTGCTCCCAGTGTGGCATGGTTAGGGCTGCCCACCGCTCCAGGCATGTGTGCTCACTGCCCCCTAGTGTTCACTAGTGTGTACTTGTGTTTTACGGGACGGATTGAATTAAAAAGTATTCTAAATCTAAAAAATATTAATTGTTCTGACCACAATACTCTAGTATATTTCAACTTGGATTTTTTTAATCATTATTAAACTCATTATTTTTATACTAGTTTATTTAAAGGCATCTAATTGTATTTTGTCGTTTGACAGAAAGTTCTAGTGTCTGGATCAGAGAGATCACAAAACTACTTCTACCTTTTTTTCTTAGTCTTACCTTTTTCTTTTACCTTAATTTCATAAACTAGGTATTTCATGTTTTTTCTAGTCTACTTTTACTAAATATAATTAACATCAGAGTCATCAGAATTAACGGTGGCACTGTCACCTCACAGCGAGATGGTCCTGGGTTCGATCCCCGGGCGGGGCGATCTGGGTCCTTTCTATTTGGAGTTTGCATGTTCTCCCCGTGTCCGCGTGGGTTTCCTTCTGGTACTTCGGTTTCCTCCCACAGTCCAAAGACATGCTACCAGGTTGATTGGAGACAGATC
>JAYDZG010000002.1:21135292-21150914 GCA_034509265.1 Microcambeva bendego
CGATCCCCGGGCGGGGCGATCTGGGTCCTTTCTATTTGGAGTTTGCATGTTCTCCCCATGTCCGCGTGGGTTTCCTTCTGGTACTTCGGTTTCCTCCCACAGTCCAAAGACATGCTACCAGGTTGATTTGAGACACTGAATTGTCCTGTAGGTGCCTGTGTCCGTTGAACAGCTGGGATAGGCTCCAGCACCCCTCCCCGACCTTAATTAGGATAAGGGATTAAAGAAAATGAACATCACAGTCAATAGGTGAGTGAATAGGCGAGTATACTGATGAGATACATCCAGTGAATAAACCTCCATGAGTAAAATTTTGAGTAAGTGAGTAAATTTGAGGTAACTTGTTCCTCAGGAACAGCAATGATGCTCCAAGTTAAATAATCCAAGTGTCAGAAAACTAACAAAAAAACAAAACAATCATTGTTTATATCATATTAACTCCTCTACTAACAATTTAATTCAATATTTTGTGCATTTTTATTGTTTTACCAGTGACATAAACGGAGTGGTAAGTCGCTGAGTAAATAGCGAAATTATTTGTTATACATCTATGAGTTATAAGCTGAGGTCATCGGTGAGTTCAACATGTGGTGATCGGTTTGTAAACCGGTGAGTCCTTGATGAGGAAATCAGTGAGAAAATTACTTAGTGTTTTAATTTATTGATGGGATTCGTGATGAGTGTATTTAGTTCGATACATTACTCTGAATAGCCTGATATAACCACCCCCTTCTGTTCGAATGAAGTGGTTTAAAAGAAGATTTTAAAAGATAAGTAGTGGTATTTCACCCAGGTAGAAAGATAAGTGTAGTGTCTGAGTAGTGGTGTAAATTAATCAAGATTTAAGGCAAGCGTTTACACACTTGCTTACCGACATTTAGAGGGAATGTAAGCGCAGTTATTATTACCGACACGAACGTTGTTCATGTGCAGCTCTACCAGTAGAGGGCGCCACAAACCTGCATTATGACCACTTGAGTTAATATGGAGAAAGCTGCCAGATAATTATTAAAGCATTGCGTTAGTTTTAGCTTTTATTACTAAATATACATTCATGTAATCATCATCTAACAATGCTTCTTTGCAATAAATTGACTTGGTGTGGAAATAAAAGAGAGTTTGTGGTTGGGGTATGTTCATCGGCAAAACAAGCACAATGCATTTGATTTTAGGTCCGGTGATGATGATTGAAATAGTAAAGATAAATAGGAATTTGATGAAAACTGAGTATGTGCGAGTGAGTAAGAGCCACTGAAAGAACTCCTCCCAGGAAAACATTTTGTGTGTTTTTTGTCTCATTACCATCATTTTAAGGTAAACACCTTAAAACTGGTCGAGAGTGAACGATACAGCGTAAAGCCAAAAGAATGTGAACATGTATTCATTACATACATTTGTTGAAGAAGAACATTTTTGGTATTAACCTCTTCTGTACTTCTGTTTTTGTGGAAATGTTACCTCTAAAACATTAGTTAACTCAATGTCAAATACATTCACTTTTACTGCATCGTAAAAGCTGCAGCTAATTTAATGAGATTACATTAATTGGCTGTAAAATTAGCACTTGTTCAATAAACTAAAATTTAGTTTATTATTTGATTTTTAGTTCTTATATAGTCATCAACAAAGAACCAACCACAAAGTAGCTGCTTGGCGGATTCTGGAGTGAGTCAAACCACTCCTTCCAATCGATCGTCAAACATAAAGCTACCACTATCAATAAGCTTTATAAAATAAGTTTCATCAGTCAGTCATTCATAATCAAAGCTTTATAAAACACCTGCAGCCCTAAGTAAGCAGTTTAAAATGATAAATATAATTTAACAATTTGCTATTCTGATGTTTGGGAAGATTTGGAGATGCTAGCAAAAATGATTTCGTTTAGCACAGCATCCACTGTAACGTTTGGGGATTGTAATACATAACAATACTCAGTGGTGTGTCCATCCCAGTTTGCAGTTCAATGTTATGGTGATGCATTCCTATTTAAACATAATGATGCTTCAATTCCTAAAGCAAGATCCAGAGAAATGTTTTGGCAAACTTGGTGGAGAGGAACTTGACTGGCCTGTACAGAGCTCCGATAAATGCCCAACACATCTTTGGGATGACATGAATGTTAATTTTGTGCAGACACATTGTCCAACATCAGTGTCTGGTCTTCTGTGGAAGATTGCCCATTGTCACAACGAAATACAGTGGAAAGTTTTTCTCGATAAGGTATGTTGAGCTACATGATGCTGAGCTTCATGTGCTTAGACACGTACACCTACCCCACACAGTACACTGTTTTTTGTTTGTTGTTTTCTCTTGTCTGATGAGATGATTTAGGCAATGTATGATACTTCCATCATCCTCTGTCCGTCTGCAATTACATTATCAGCTCCTCTACTTTGAGCCCTGAGGTACAGATAAGTTCATGCCAGCACCGTGATGTGACACACAGTTACACTCAAAAGTTTACATTCACTTTTGTTCGGGTTGTCAGATCTAATCCAAGAATTACAAAAACAGGTCTGTCTTGAACAGGTGGGCTTCTTGAACACAGGTGACACTGTACACATACTCAGTCAAGCAAGCTCTACTCCACCATTAGCATTGGATGCAAGGAATAACCCACTGCTTTTTTTTTTGCTTTTTCTGTATTTAAGAAAAAGGTTTTAAATTATTTATTGCTTGGAAGTCTTTAAGCTTATTATTGTGCTCCGCCAGCTAAATCTAGACTGATGGGTTTTTAATAGAACTTCTATTCAAATAACTTTCCAGCATGAGGTGATAGTTTTTACACCAGATGCCCTTCCTGACCCTCCTATTTATCCGGGCTTGGGACCTGTATCACACTACACTGATTAGTGCATCCTAGTGGTTTGGGTGGTGCCCATCCGACCAGTGGTAATGCCAAGCTTCGAACCAGGGAGTTCAGTCTTTTGGCAAATACTGCTGCTTAAGTCATTATTCCAAATAGGTATGAATATTATCCAGCAGATTTTCAGAAAATCCACAGTCATCCTGTTTCTGAACATGAAGCATTCCCAAAAAAACCTAGCTGTTTAATTTTTTTTCATAGCCTGGCCTTATCAGCCATGGTAAATTTGTTACCCAGTCATGGCATATTGAAGAGCCAACAATGGGGGCCTTTGTGCAGTAGTCTGGCGTAATGAAGAGAATTCAAGCTTCGGCGGAGATCATGGTGGCCTGGCGACCACACTGTGCGCCCAATCTTAACATCCCATCAGATCTAGACGACAAGAAGACAAGGAGGAAGCTGTTCGTAATTGTCAAAGTGATGCATACAGGTAGTAAGGGTTATAATTTACTAAATTGTAAGAAATGTCAGGCAGCACAGTAGTATTATGGATGCTACAGCTTAATCAAAGCCAGGGTTCTGGAGACCTTGGTTTAAACCTCTTGGAGTGTCTATTGTACTTGGACAAAATGCTGAGCAGGCTCAGTTGACCTTGATTTTCCAGAACATGTTATTCGTGTTATTTCTTTTAAAGCATTTAGAAACTAAACATTTTAGTTACAGAAGGTCTTATCTCACTTAATGGTAAAACAGATAAAACAATAATAGGTGTGTAATTTTGCTCTCAACTTTTAGCAACACCAATCTACAAACAGGTTTATATCTGACTATGGCTTTTTTTCTTTGATTTTTTAAAATTGATTCAGCAGTTAGCTCATGAGTCACTCTTTTGATTTCTCTAAATTGTGTAAACATTCTAACAGCCGCTCTGGTGACACAGCAGGAGACACACTAGCACACCAGAGCTGGGATTTCTAATACATCGTTTTGAATCTCAGCTCTGCCATGTGACTACTTCCTGTTGTTCATATGGTCGGACAAGCCAGTCCAGGGTCTCCTAATAATAGTGAGATGCAACCTCTGCTGATTGGCTTGTAAACTTGTCTCATGTTGGTGAATAGATGTGTGATTACTCTGCACGTGTCGGAGGGGACATGTGACAGTCTCGCTCTTCTCAGTTGGGGCAGGAAGTCAGCTCCACTAGAAAGGAGGCATAATGAAATTTGGTACAGATTGGGCCAGCTAAAAAGGCAAAACATGAGAAAGAAATTATGAAAACATTCCTAAAAAATTCTACATTTAATTGGTATCTGGAGTGAAGCCTTTATAATTTTTTTAATAGCTTCAGGTTTTTCTCTTTTTTTAAAATGACTGCATCACAAATGCTTTTTAAAACATATCTTATCTTATTTTTATTTTTTACCATAATTTAATCAAAACTAATATTTTTTAAATGAACCTTTTTATTTAATTGTGTCCTATTTAGAATCACATTTTAATTCTGGCCTATTTAGAATTTTTAAATATAGGTGTTGTCATTTTACCTGAACATATCCTACTAATCAGGAATTACAGTCTTTTCTAGTACACTCAGCTCTGTTTCCTAATGAATTTTGTCAGTCTCTGACTCGGTACTAGGCCCAAAGTTGGAATGTTTGGACAGCATGTACAGAAATTAGTCATGATAAGTTGACAGTATTGGTTGTATGTGTATATGCCCCCTCAATCAGCCTCTGCCCTCATGTAATTGGTCACTTCTAATGGGGTTAAAGGTCATCAATGCTGGGATCCTCTACTCTGTTCTACAATGGGAGGTTCAGTCAGAGTGCTTGGTCAGACTTGTATTCAGTTTTTCTCTGTTATTGGTTTGAAGTGAACCCCAACTGTCACTGTATTCTTTAAGGAATATTATTTAAATTCTATCTTCCTATGTTTTGCATAACAGAGATTGCAGAGTTTGAAGAGTATTTGTCGAGGCAACGACATATACTGTTGAGTGACAACTCTATACAGAGAAATCGTGACATCAAGACTGAAGCATGAAGGGTTTTTTTTATGTAATGCCATCTGAGGGCAATGTTTGCAAAGTTTTTCACTCTGCTACATTTTCAGCATGTCTTATTTATAAACGTCTCCCCCCTAATTTCCCCCCTTGTTCCAACTTTTATGAATGTGTAGCAGACCTCAAATTTACATGTATAGCCATGGAAATATATAATAGACCACCTCAAGAGACCAGGATAAGAATTAAAATAGAACGCAACACTTCTCATTTTGGTCAAACAAACAGCCATTAATTGCAAAACTAGAAAAAATATATATAATTTTGAAGTGGTTTCTTATTTTTCTCCATTACTGTATACTCACCAAATACAATCCATTTAGTCACAAAACACACTGGTAAAACAGCTTTTTTATTTCACAATGATAAAATGTTCATCAGTGTTTAGCACTAGCAAAGGTGAACCGTCTGTCTTCCTCAAAGCTAACACATGAACTTTGAGTGCATGTGGGCGCTCTCAGGTTTCTTTGTACATTGCCACTGAGGCAAACAAAGAGCTTTCTGACTGGGAGGCAAATTTTTATTTTAACTATTGTGTAGTTCTCATAACTTGTTGTCACTTAGGAATGTGTGGATCTATTTTGGAGAAGAGTGGCATGTAAACACATTCATTACCTATTATCTAAAATTACAATGGGGTTAATTACTATTCAGCAATTCGTAATAATTCCAAGTAAAATATTTTGGTTGTTTCAAGAATTCGTTATTGCACAATAACACATGTAATGCCACGTACTTACTAATATTAAACTATTATTTATTAAAATTGCTGTTAATTTATTAACTTGCTGTTAGCATGCATGGTCTGGCTTAGACTGGGAGATTAAACCTTCATTAAATATAGTGGCACACCTGTCCAGGGAAGATTTGTGGTTTCCTGGTTTTCCAATATGCAGATTATTGAGCCAGTAGTACGTTTTGACCCACATCTCTACCCTATAAATAACATTGATGTTCATAAATAATACTTTTAAAATATTCTGATATATGTTTTTTATGGCTAGTTGACTCTAGCCAGGGTCACAGTTAGGGGTGTAATGATATACTTACAATTCAACAAATTAGTATGCACAAAGTATGCAAAACAAAACTGCATTTCCCATATTGTGTAAAAAAACACTGAAATGAAATTTTAAAACAAAAAATCGTATTTGTGACATTTGGAGTCATACATGGTACAACCTGCAGTGAAATGCTTTTATCACTGCTCAGCCACATTATTAAATACAAAATATACATTTGTATTAAAATACAAATTGAAAAATGTAAATATAAATAAATAAAAAGAAAGAAACGACCCTAGCTTAATAAATTAGGCTGGACAATTCCGGATCTGGCAACCCGGCAAGCAATGTCAACAAGACAAGGTACCAGTGCCCTCTGCTGTTTGAAGTGAATATGGATTCATTTTACATCAATGCACCGATGTTTAACTTTCTTGTGTCCATCATTACATCTCAAGTCACTGTGGGTCCAGTTCGGTAAAATCACAATGCACAATACGTTAACACACCCTTAATAGAATGCCAATCAATTTAAGGAACCCCCATATTCGCCGACTGAGAAAGACAGCTGACTGAGAAAAAATCCTTGTAAGCTAACACAACAGGTGATGTCTCAAAAACTGTTCATGTTATGCAAAAATGTTCATTATTCTATGAAAAATCCTCAGTGGTAGTCTGGAAAACCTACAGAAAGCACAAAATTAGATAGGAGTATAGGGTGTTGACAGTAATGTTGATGGTGCGGTCGCAATATCTGATTAACAACGTCGGAAAGAATGAGGTAAAGCCTCGCCTCTTGAAGTTACAAAGAGATCTTGCATAAAGAGGCGTGGGAATTCAAGTTTAATCAGTTGAATAGTTGCCAGGACTTTGAAGATCTGTCTGTGCAGTTATGTTTGACGTAAAACCAAATTGTTCTATACATTCTTCTTCAGAACCAGTTTGGCCGTTTGAGTAAATGGATAAAGTACGAAAAAAAAAAAAACGAATTTAGTTAGCGCCACCCTGTGAGTCTGATATGGCCCTAGGGAATAATTTGACAATGAGTCGCAATTATATTTTCCTTTATATTAAAGTCTTTCCAAAATTATAATTGAATCACTGCAAGTGTAAAGCATTCTTTTCACTTCTGTAAATTAATAAATGGTATTTTTCACCACTGGACTGGAAATTGTTTTCCGCATTGTAACCCAATCCGTGCTGTGAAACACACATGTACACACTAGTGAACACTAGGGGGGAGTGAGCACACAGCACACATGCCTGGAATAATGGGCAGCCTTAGCTATGGCACCAGGCCACGGCTGCCCCTAAAAATCAGGAGAGAGTGCAAAGGAAATCCTCCAGTACAAGAAATTATGCAGTCGAGATTCCCACATTTGGGGAATTCACAGAGGTCAGCACAGCCACAGTGCAATTGCTAAGCCTCATCCTAGTTGAACCATCTTCTGGATCATGGTATCTGCCCTGCCATGTAAGTACTGATAACACAACACAGTCAGTGGTGCATTTCTTGAAACTGACATGCGGACCATTGAAGACTCTCAGTTCAATATTTCATTAATTGTGCTTTTAGGATTGATGTAACCCCTCCTGTCCTGTACTGGTGACCTGCCCTTACGGCCTTATCAGTGTTTACATGATTCTGTCCTCATCTTTCAGTCTGTACAAGCGTCCTGTCTCTCAAGCCACACTGATCACAAACCCAGACCTACACACACACACACTTTGTGAGCTAGTATCACAACTCTGAGCACCCATGAGATCACAAAATAACATTATTCATGTTTATGGCCAGTTTTTTTTGTCTTTAGCTGCTCCAGCAAATCGTGATCTGCTTTATTGATTTGGCATAGTTTTTACACCAAATACCCTTCCTGACTCAACCCAGTGGACGAGCACTACAATGCATCCTTGTTTATGCATCCCATTGGCTAGGTACCTATAGGACAATTCAGTGTTAATAATAAACCTGATAGCCTGTTTTTGGACTGTGAGAGGAAACTGGAGCTCCTGTAGGAGACCCATACAGACGAGGGCAGAGCGGATCTAGACCTGCCAACCCAGACAATGATTTGAAAAATAAATTCTCAAATATCAGAACATATTTGAGAGGGAATTCTGTGAATTGATTCAGTTATGACTAATCCCATCTGTTTTATGTCAGTTAAAACACAGGCCTTAAATTATATTAATTTCCTTAATGAGTATGCTGTGGTGCCTCACAGAACTCATCACTTTTCAGATAAGTGCAGTTGTCTTGAAGGGAAACTGAAGCCTCTCCATCAGCGGTTCTGACCCCGCTAATCCTTTAATGATGGAGCCAAAGTGGCTGAGACGCCATATCAGTTAAAGCTGAAGGTTTTAATCTTGTTTACAGCTAACCCCAAGACCAAACAACCCCCTACGGGTCCTGTCTTGAAGGCTATCACTGGAAAAAGTGTTGCTGTGTATGCTGTATTAATAGTTGGCATTATGATGTCAGTTCATTGAGGTAGCTAGGACCCACTGGTAAAGGGGCATTTAAGGAGGCCGTAGTACAAAGTTTCGTTTTTATTAAACTAAAAACTAAATCTAATATTAAACTAAATACATGATAAATAAATATATATTTTTTAACATTTTAGGCATGATTGTTCATCATCATATTATTTTCATGACAAATATAGCAAACAGTTTGTGGACACCTTTCCTAACTGATATATACACTAGGGGGCAAACACTAGGGGGCAAAGGGCACACATGCCCGGAATGGTGGACAACCCTAACCACGGCACCCAGGAGGAGTTAGGGGTTGAGAGCCTTGCTCAAGGGCACTTCAGTCACGACCTGTTGGCTCTGGGAATCAAGCACTTTTTAATACTCTGTTTAATAAAAATACAACATGTCTCTACATAGTCGCCTTCCTTTTTTGATGCATTTTTAATAGTGTTGTACCATTTTAATGTCATTAACAAAAAAAATTCTTAGTTAAATGAAAATTATTATTCCTTTAAAGCTTCTTTGAGTGTCCAAATAGGTGGAAATCAAACTGTGCTTAAACACAACCAATTATTACTCCTCCTAGCCTCACCGCCTCACACCAAAATATAAAAGTGCAGAAAGATCCTTGTATATATTCTATTTTATAATGCAGATTTCCAATGTTTTCAGTGACCACTTCAAGTGTATTTTGTAAACAGAAACTAATTCACGGCATTGATGCCCGCAACTCTTTCAAGAGAAGTTCGTCACTGGTATGTAACATTTCCAGTTAGTTACACTTTTTAAAACTCTCCCTTTCTGAGTGTCCTTCAAAAATATCTATATCTATCTTACTTTAGCCAAGAAGCATGAAGAAGTACACATCATGTCGACCAGACAACAATGAGGAAAAACCTTTATTACTCCCTCTGGTGACAACATTGTATGTTAAGTGCTGTGACATTTATAGCCCCCGGTTCAAACACATGCTTAGTTGTTGTTAAGCACTTAATTAATAAAATATTCCTCCTTCATTCATCGGATGTGCACAAGTGATGCATTTTAACTCATCAGAGATGTGATCATAGCAATTTCATTTTAGTTGTATCTTTTTATCTAGCTTATCTTACAGGTTTACCTGTTGGAGAAACGTTTGCGTGAGAGCAGAGCCTGCTTCGATGCAAACAGGTGTGAAGAGTCGTTAAGTTTTATCTCAGGGTAACCTGTTTTTTTTTTTGCTATGTGGCTCTTTACCTACAGACTCGTAACAGCGAATAAATCCATCCAGCTGTAATGAAGTTTGACTTTTACATTTATGTTTTTGGCATTGAACATATTCAAAAGTTGTATTCAAAGTGAGTTATGACAGTAAAATAATTTAAATAATCAATGCTAAGGGCTTTGTAAAGTGGCAATCTGATGGTGGTAGAGCTTTACCCAGTTACCTTCCAGCTCGCCTGTACCAAAACTGCTGAGCGACCACTGCCTCAGTGGACCTCACCAAACAACATTACAGAAGTATTGTGTAGCAGTTTAGGATCTTTCAAGTTGCTTTGGTTTTCTTAAGTGTGCAAACCCTATTGAATGTCCTTTAATAGAATACATGCATAGGTGTTTCCAAAATATAGTGCAGTTTGAGTAATTTAAGTAAGTTATTTAGAAAAAAAAACATTAATCAGATTCAAGTTAACATGTATTACTTTAGCCAAATGAACGCATACTTTCTGAAGTGGAAGTACTTAAAAGTATCACTACTGATTGTTGAAGAGGGACCTTTACTGTTTGAATGAGTATTCTTTTACAAGGAAAAGTACCTTCTTCTGTGGTACTAATCGATAACACAAATTCCTCAGAAGTGACATGTTCAAGGCTCACATTCCTTCAAGCGCAGTTTTGGAGCTTGGCCAAGCTGAATGCCTTCCAGACTAAGACTATCCCTTTACAAAGTACCACTATATCATCACCCTCTTCTTATCTCTCACAACCAAAACAATGCAATGCAGAGATTGTTTTTATTAAGTGGCATGACTGCTAAAAAGGAAATAATGCAGCTGTCCTGTTTGGGCGGTTCTACCGGCCCACTTTTACTGAGCTGACAGCTTGAGATCAGCTCCTTTAGGTTAGAACTACTTTTTTAGTTGGTGGGTTGAATTTGTGTATGTGTGTGTGTTTACGTATTCTGTTCCTGTTTTCTTTTCAATCTATCAGCCTTGCACAGCCAAAACTAACAGAAACATGGTGGTGGTGTCACTCTTGATTAATAGGACCGAGAGACGACAGGAGACGGTGCAGTTATTTATAGTGAGGCTTGTCCTGCTTTAACACTCGTACCAATAAAGATGCCATGCTTTTCTATTTTCCTATTTTAACACCTTTTAATTTGGTACGTTTAACATCCAAACTCTAAGTTTTCGCCAATTCTGGTACATATCTACGATTGACTACCAGTGGACACCCGTCAGGGGGGCACCCAAGCAGACAAAGGGACAATTTAAGAAGTACATTATGTTTGACTTTGTTTGAGTCAAAAACAGATCTCTGCCCCTAACTCTGATGATTTTTGATCAACCTTCATAAATATTTCCCTGCTTGACTTGAAAAAATTCAGGATTGTTTTTGTAAAACACTGGTTACCATGATGTGTGCTAATCAGCCGACAAAAATACTGTAACACAAATTCATACACAAAATTAAATGTTGTATCTGGTTAGAATCTGTATCAGAGTACTTGTTGAATTTCCTTGTTGAATTGCTGTATGAAACCAGCAAGTAAACAGACTCCTGTGTTCTGTATTATTTATATCTCTCAGACAATATACCATCCTGGTTCAGTCAGTTAGCAACATCATAGAGCTGAGGGTGGCTGAAGTTGAACCATCTGATAGGGGTGCTCATGATTGCTATCACTTGCTGTAATCTTGAACGTCAGTGTTTAGAAGACCTGCATGCTTCAGCAAATCGCCCTCATCTGTTCTTATCGGTCTGCACTTTTTGAAACTATTACAGGAGTTTAAGCAGGGTCTGACTCACTGAATGATGAATGGAGGACAGAAATCATTTCAATGTGAATATATATCCGCCTGGATTAAATATTTGGAGCCACGGTGGCGTGGTGGGTTAACCTTTAAAAGCTCTCAGAAACTTGAAATTCACTTTCATATACTTAAGGGTTTGGGAAATCATAATTCGTTGTTTTCATGTTTAACGGCTGCTATCCTGGTGGTGGTAGCACCATTTTCTTTGAATCACTGGGTGCAAAGCAGTAGCTCACTCTAGCCAGGATGACAATCTATGATCTGTAATAGAGCCTCTGCTGGAGAAAGTTTATACACACACACACTGGAGCAACACGTTAAACTAAAATAGTTAACATGTTTCAACATGTCTAGCACTTGTCTAGCATTAAGAATAAAAGCATTTGTTTAATTTCTTATCCTGGTACGTTTAGGTTTAACACAGATGTTGAAATCCATGAGTGATACCTTGTATAACAGCTCAGCTGCAAATTAACAATGCTAGGCCAGGCCATTAACACATTTACAGGTGTTTAAAAAACACATTTGACCTGTTTTGTATTGGTTCTTTGTTTTTTTTTTTAGTTTTTTTTTTTACCATCTGGACATTTTTTTAACCCTTGCAAAATACACTGGTTCCATATACTTGGCTTTAGTTAAATTGCCTTAGATAAATTAAAAGGACAAACACAGACTTAGGAGTTAGTAGGCCATGATACAAGGTTAATATTTTACAGTACTTTTTACAATAATTAAATAATAATCTAAGTTACTCTATGTCCCTTTTCATCCAGCACACTTCTAAAAATGATGTAGTGCTTCTCCTGAGCATGTCGTTTTCTCATAACTGTCTAAAATGAGATAAATGTAAGGATGAATTTGGTCTTTGTTTTCTAATCTACACAGACATTTAAAAAAATAGTATCAATCACGATGGTTAACATATAAAAATACTTTATATCAAAAATTATATTGAGCATGAAAAGGGGGTTGGTTAGAATGTTTCTGGAAAGATACATTCACTCAAAAAGAACACAAAATAAGTTAAATGTCTTCATTCCTTTCAATTAGTAGTCAATTAAATAAAATATTATTATTATTTAAAATAATAAATGAAACTTTTTTATATAAAAATGTTATATTTATTGAATATGACATTGTTGTATGTAAATGTAATGTATCTTTGACAATGAGCAACTAAGTTTTACATTTTTAAATTCAAATGTTATTCATGAAATAATAATTTTAACAATATGTCCTTGGTAAACAAGAAGAGAGGAAATGAAACACCATACATTTCCCCTCAAATCCTTTGTTAGTTGTCTAAACTAGTTATTATTATTTTCATTGTTATTTAAAGTCTGTTTACATTAAGTAAATAATTTTGCCAAAGGTTTGAGAAACATGGTAGAAGGGATTTGGACTAGTTTCTATGATTAATACAATTATCTATGTGTCCAATTGATAATAAACATACATGAACTTAAATAAATACTTTGGAGATGTAATTCATCTTTAATGACTTCTTAATGGACTTTGTTTCTCACATTAATGATGAACTGCTCCTAGTTCCCACTTTATGCTGAGAGAAAAATGTCTAGATATAATCTGAATAACACTAATGAATGAAACTGCCCACAGCCAAGCAAGCTTTAAAACATTATGTGCTGACATCCAAGAAAGAAGCCATGGCTCTAAAACTGGCACCTTGAAGCTTGACTTGAGTTTCTTATTACATGAACAAAGAAAAAGCAGGAGCAAAGTAATCCATATGTGGCACATCATGTTAATTACTCAAAAAAGAAATTGACAGAATTAGAGTCAAATAAAGTGTTGCCTCACAGCAAGAAGGTCCTGGGTTTGATCCCCGGGTGGGGCGATATAGGTCCTTAATGTGTGGAGTTTGCATGTTCTCCCTGTGTCCATGTGGGTTTCCTCCGGGTACCCCGGTTTCCTCCCACAGTCCAAAACATGCTACAAGCTTGATTGGAGACACTGCATTGTTCTGTAGGTACCTGTGATGGACTGGCGCCCCGTCCAGGGTGTTACCATGCGCCCATTGAAGAGCTGGGATAGGCTCCAGCACCCCTACCTGACCCTAATTAGGATAAGGGGTTAAAGAAAATGAACTGATGAACATAACTGAGACAAATATGCTCATTATGGCCGAGACACACTGACAGAACTGTACATTTTTCTGCAAATGACCCAAAACACAAACTCCCTAACAATGAACCCCGGTTATCATTGTCGGTTTGTAAGTTTTATTAGACTGGATAAAAATCTGTACAAGTTATATTAATACAAAATAGATACGTGAGTGTTATTAAGAAGTCTCTGTCACCAGACTGTGGGTCTCCATGTAGCAGGTCGGTGGAGATCATACACGCAGGGTCTGTATGCAGGGTAACATGTGTACGCGGAGGCGAGCAGTGACGCTCTGTACAAGTCCTCTTCCACCCCACCGAGCACATTACCGAGTCCTTCTGACTTCTCCAGACAGTCTGTAACCCGCTCGTAACTGAGCTGCTGCCTTCGCTTGGTTTTGTAACGCCGGTTCTGGAACCAGATCTTGACCTGGGTCTCGGTAAGCCGCAGTGCGGAGGCCAAGTGAGCGCGTTCCGGGGCGGAGAGGTAACGCTGCCTGCTGAACTGTTTCTCCAACTCCAAAACCTGGAGGTGAGTGAACGCGGCACGGGAGCGCTTCTGCTTTACAGTCTGGTTGTGAACCTGCTGAACCTCATCCTGCATCGAGCCTGTTCATTAAGGATAATATAATGATTAGTAAATAATCACGCCACAAACATCGTACAAGACACACAGTTTAAATTTGGCAGTCCGCAAGTGCACAATATTTGTTAAATCTAAACAGACCTTGTGTTTGGTTTAGGTTTGTTTGAATGAAAACCAGTCTGTATGCTTAAATCAATTATAGGTAAACGTTTTGGGTGGTCTGATTGTTTAACCCATGAATAAATCTCAAAATACTTACAAGATTATGTCATTAGAAAGTCAACTCTTGTATTGTTTTATGTATTTCTTTGGGCACATATTATACAACCCTCGTTTGAGAACAAACCTCAAACAGTCTTAGTTTATATATAATTATTATAATTAGTTTATATATCACGTAAGTGCGTACAATAAAATTAACCATGACTTATTGAAATTCGCTTATCTGCAAAATAATTATAGATTGTTTATTGACAAAATTTAAAAATACTGTGAGACCGTTTTCACTTCGACTTAAATGAATTTACACGGTTTCCCACTTTTGATATAATGACATATTTCATTCTATTTTCTTGACAAATGAAATATATCAAATCATTTTCATTTCATTTTGCTTTCCTATAATGTATGATTTGACATTGCTGAAAGGTTTGGTATGAAATGATTATCTGTATGAAATATAGTATAATAGTAAATATTGTAAACATGTCTAGTAAGTCACGTAAGTAACTTTAGTTAAAACTAAGGTTTTAACGAGAAAAGGTCCAAACAATCCAGAAAAGTAAACGTACCTGGTCTTCTGTCAGATGTTGATAAGATAAGAGAATCTTCATCCTCAGTGCTGGACCATTGTGAGTCTGGTCTCGTTTCAGGTGGATCGGTTTGCGTTTCATTTTTACTCTCCTCTCTAATAGACAGAATATCTTCTATGAAGAAAGATGTCAGCTGTTTGTTGAAAGACGCCATGTGTGCTGAAAGATCTAGTCGGTAGTGTGTCTCCCAGTGCTGGTAAATCAGTGTAGATGAAGTCAGGGAGGAAGGTGTAAGGTGCTGAGCTGTTGGAGTTAGTTTCACTCTCACTGGAAGTCTCTTGAGTCGCTTCAGTGAAATACCTCAGGTCCTTTACTACCTCCCAGCGTGACGTCACTCCTGGCCTGATGACAAAACCACATGGACTCCCAGCATTGCTTACACGAAGTGATTTTTGCACCTAAACACTAACCAAATATAATATAATTATGATAGAATACAACATTTCCTTAATAGTAGCATTTGTACAATTGCAATCAGACATGTTTGCATTACAAAACGATCCACATACAAACTATTTATTGAATACTGTACAATAAAAATCAATGAAAGTTTAATATATAAACTTGTTTAATATTAAAATAAAATTGCAATTACACATATTCACCCCCCTCACCTTAAGTTATGGTGATGTGTATAGCACTGAATGAGAAACTAAAACAAGAAATCTCAGTAAGCAAAGAAAGAATATGATACAAGCGAGCAATTATGATGAAATTTGATATTTGTA
>JAYDZG010000002.1:21153070-21163527 GCA_034509265.1 Microcambeva bendego
CAAAAAAAAACTTCTCCTGACAAATGTCCAAATGCACTCACTCATATTACTCTGCATCATTCATTATCAAATCTAACTCTAAAATATCTAAAAATCTTAAATTTCCTTTGGAGATATAATATTTCTTATGTATTATACAATGCATTAACATCATATTGACCTCAGGAAAACAATGGAAATCTGCCATGCTAAATAAAAAAAAAAGGACAATTCAGCCTGTTATCAGCAGTAGGTACAACACACAGAGGTATATATTGGTATTTGAGAAAGAAATATGCTATTTTATAGGCATACACACTAAGTGCAGGACAATAACAACCATGGAATGTTGAGCGGTTGTAGTTTTGTATAAAGCTAAATAAACTGAAACAAATAATATACTCAGGTTTCAAATGAACTGCCCCTGTTCCAACGTTGTCACAGCATAACCTGACATGAACTTTACAGGCTTCTGACAATCCATGTCATTCCAGCTTGATTTAACAATATTTCAAAAAGCATTTTGTATTGTTAATGCCTTCATAAATCCTCAATGGGTTTATATGTATTTATTGATTCTGTTTGGTCATGACATAGATGTTGCAAAGCTTTTAGTTTCGAATTTGTAATAAAAAAGACATACTTTGTGATATTTTTAATACCGCTATGGTTTAATACAACCAGATGCATTGTGGGTCCTCTTAAGTGAAAAACTTTTCAGGTGTTTTTCATTTGACCCATTCTCACTCTTCACTCTCACCCACAGGGAGCTCGTAAGATTTATTATGAAACTGGAGATGAGTACTTTCTTGCTGTCTCTGGGCATTATGCTTTGGGTGAACTGTAGAGGTGAACTGGGAGAATGGCTCCGTGGTCAGGCCGGGTCAAGGTGGGTGGCCCCCTCCCTACGGAGCTAATGTGTTCAGCATATTGAGACGCGGCTCCTGCTCCGACACACACGTCGATGTCGGCCTGTTTGTTTGTCATGGCCCCCCTACATGCTTCTTTTTGACCCTGCATATTGGGCAGAAGAGCAGGGGACAGAGACATTTGCTGAGGTAAAGCAAGAGAACGAGAAGGGAAAAGCGAAGATTGGCCCCATGAGAACGAAGCACGGGTTTACAATAATACAGAATGCGAGAGTGACAAACGGGGCTATTGTCCCCCTGACATGACCTCCCACCACAGTCCCCTAAAATATTGTCTCTAGCCGGATCAGTTAACACTTCCTGCTGTCTTTATGAAAGGCCAGACTTACCTACCATGTCCTTATGTTTTAAACTAAGTGAAATGAGATGAGGGTTTTTATTTAAACAATAGACTCAAGAATATTTTTGGATCAGCCCATAAGATATTTGTAGCTAACTCATCCATACAATTGACCTAGCCTGTTATTTCTACACAATACACAAGGTGTATGTTTGCATCCTTACGGAGGAGAGGAATACTACCTAAAACAGTTTGCAAACTTTATAATGGTTTAATATTGTTAAAGTTGTCATGGTTTTACTTAAAATCATAAATAATCCAACATTTAACATTAATTTTTGTAATTGTTCTGTTTTACTAAGTAGGGCGGCATGGTGGGTTAGTGGGTCGTCTAACAGCAAGAAGGTCCTGGGTTCGATCCCCTTTCTGTGCAGAATTTGCATGTTCTCCCCAGGTTTCCTACTACAGTCCAAAGACATGCTACCAGGTTGATTGAAGACACTGAATTGTCCTGTAGGTACCTGCGATGGACTGGCGCCCCATCCAGTGTGTTACCATGTGCCTTGCGTCCGTTGAAGAGCTGGGATAGGCTCCAGCACCCCTCCCCTACCCTAATTAGGATAAGGCAATAAAGACAATGAACTGAACTGAACTGTTTTAATTTTATCCCAGAAGCACAACACCCACCCCCAACACAACCTATTGGTAACTATTTGGCAGGTAAGTGCATCCAGATTTGTCACATTTATTGACACAATACATAAAATTGTTTCAAATACTTAAATTGCCTTGTATTAATCACCAGCAAGCTATACATTTTAACATGAATCCTTACCAGGAGATTTCAACTATTTTATTTTGTAATACTTAGGAAGTCATATTAAATAAGGAACTGTTTATTGCTAGCTCAGCTTTCTCGAATGGGATCTTCTATAATTTAAATTCCATCTGACAAAGCTTCATTCGTTCCTTATTTCCATTGTTGTAATCTAAACTTTGTATTTCCGACGTTTTATATAATAGCGTTTACCTAATCTTTCTTTCCTCTCTCACAGAATAGGCTACCTGCATCGAGCATCTTTATCCCCCAGCTTTTTGATTGAGTCTGTTTCCTGTTTTGTAATCTCTCGATGCCTATCTTAATTGCACAAGCACATATTCAGTTGGCTCTGTACACAGTTGGGTCAGAAAGTGTGTCATCCTGTGGTTGGACCAAACAAGTGGTAGTAATTGGATGAGGATTTCTAACTGCTTGTGTAAGGCTACTCCTCATTTCTTCCCTGACCCCTATCGCTACACTAACACTCTTGGGAGGGGGACAAAGGGGGAGTTCAGGCACCGTTTGCTTGTCCTACACCAGATGTAAGCTAGTTAGAATCTGACCCTGTCGACAGGAAGCTGTACGTCATACTCACTAGCTGACTACTTTTACTGGTGTTTGTTTAAATAGTGTTTAGATTCTTTATAAAGAATCGATTATACATTGCTAACCATTATAATACCATACATGCTTTTATGTAATATGTATGTTATTCAATCACACTCTATCCTGTCTGTCATACACTTAGCATCCATCTGATAGCAGGCTTGAGATTTCAATGATTTCTTTTCCTATTAATGGACTACATTACAATATTTCTATGTGCGTGTTGCAACCTGCAGCTCTTTTTTGCCAAAAACAAAGCTGTACAGCAATTCTGTGTAGAAAAGCTAATGCTGTGTAAAACAGATCTTACCTCAGATCTCAACAGATCTTACCTAAAAGACAATCACAATGTGGGGTTTGGTTAAAAGAGTTAACATCTCTGTTAGTCCTTCAGAAAAGTGGTCATAAAGTTCTTTGTGACAAAAATGACCATCAAGATGAAATATACAGGAGGCTACAGCTGTCATACTATAGGGGTGCATGAATACTCTCTACATGGGTGTCTTGAAGGTACTCTTTATGCAAGTGTGTGAACTTTATGCAGACGTATACTGTCGTTTTATTTTGTTCAGGCAAGGCCGGGATGCCAGACAGAACACCGGGCCATCGCAATGCATTGCTTTTACATTTACTCATTCAAAGTAACTGGTATGTAGGTATCTTTGCACCTTTTTTACACCAATATTTGCGACGAGTTTGGGACATTTTACATATGTACCAAAGCATGCAATAGGTAATCTCTGTAGTTTAACCAAAGCATGCAATAGGTAATCTCTGTAGTTTAACCAAAGCATGCAATAGTAATCTCTGTAGTTTTGCCTATGTATGTGTATGTAAGTAGCCTACATGGGTGAGTGTTTTTAAGATGGACGGTCACTCTATGGTGTTAAGAATCCCTTCTCGGCACCCAGTCATTGTGGGTGGTACCTAAACCACTGACAACCTTTAGTGAACAAGTTTGTACAGTCACTGAGTGTAACAGACACAGAGGAGGATCTGTAGAAAATGGTGGCCTCTAGTGGATGACTTAAATCAGCACTAATTATGATCACTCGAACCAAAAAAAGTGCACATTGTAGTTGAATTGTCAATTAAAGTTTGGGGAAGACCATTTTGTTTGTTGTGCTGTGCACAAGCATAGATAAGGGGCTTCACATGCAGCATCCGAACTTGACTTTACATTTATTGACTACATGCAATTGCTACCTACGGTAAGAGAAAGAGATGAGAGACAGCAATAATTTAAAACTATTAAAGCTATAAGCATATGAATGGGAAATGTTTTGGAATAGGATGTCCAAAAACCACGGGCAGGTTTCCAGAAGCTTTAGACCATTGTTTAATACAGGAGTATTTGTAGATGTAGTTCATATACTCTTATAATGGACACATGCCATCGGAATGTAGAGAATTTAATGATTTATTTATTTTTAATAAAAATTCCAATTAATCCACTATAGTATGTTTGAAAATAGTTTCATACTTTCAGAAATTTAACAGTTGTACAAGACAAAAAGAAAAAAGTTTAAGCAGTTGCATAAACAATTGAAATGCCAAGACTACACTTATTGTTTAAATAAATACCCAAAGAGAAAAGAGAGAGAGAGAGAGAAACATGATCATAAAAAACTAATTAGTGTGGTCCTGAACTGACTGACATTTTACAGCCCTTTTTAACACACTGATTAGCCGTAGTGTCTCGTGTATCATAATTATTTGTCTGGTATATGAAATGTTTCAGAGGATTAATTACTCTCTTTAGTCTGCCATTATAAAAGTATTTAAATGCTGATCTCAGATCAGCCTTTTGTGCAGCCTGATCTTTATCATTGGTGTTAAAGGACAGAACTTATTGTTTGAAACGCATGAACACAAGGTGTGAGCTTTGTTTACTCAAAGTATTATGGTGATCATGGTAGTCAAGCAGTAAAATATTACCTTACAAAAGATCCTTAATGGCACTAAACAGGCCTTGACTGATTTCCGTCATTTCTCTGCCAACGGCTAAAGGCCGTGCTTTGATATAATTGTGTTTTGTCATGACATGGGTTTGGTTTGTTTTGGCTGGCTCTTCCATGCATAAGTGACAGACGATGGACTCACCACTTGCAAGCCCTTGTGTTAAGTGCGCCCACTGTTGGAAATTAATCGTGTAATGTCAGTTGGCTGAACTTGATTGAAGATGGTTTATCTGTTTTAAAGTTTTACCAAATCATTTTTACAGTACAATGGTTCCAATACATTGTACCATTGCAGGTGAAGGTGTGGCTAGCATGGATTCCTTCACATTTATAGACACATTTTTAGGCACTGTTAATAGAACAGCCAAAGTGCCGCTAGGGATTTTGGGCCCCATGAAATGATATTCCACTTCAGGATATGCCAACACTGACAATGTAGTCTTTAAATGAAAGATGCTGAAGACCATATTTTACACTTTAAATGTACTTTTAATGGTAAAATTATTTAATTTAACATTATATTAACAACAGGCAACAATAAAATACAGAGATCTTCAAATTAGAAATATAATATAAAAGAACATTATCATGTTTAGAAATAGATACAACAGTATATACACATCCATCGATTTCCTGAACTTTATTTATTTTGTTAATTTAATCAACAACAGCACAGACCAACACTGGCATCATGTTGGTGACCAGCTAAATCAGCAGCAGAGCAATCACACTACACCGCCATAAAAGGCATGGTGATCTGATCAGTAGGGTGATAAAAGGTAATGACAGTGTTTACATTTTTTAAAATAAATAATGTAATTGTTAAGAGTTTTAGAATAATAACAAAAGTAATTAACATTGAGCCCCTGCAATTACATCAACTGACAAGCCATTGAACACAGTGCTGCTCTTCTCCTTCAGCTATGAGTAGGACATGGGGATAAGGAGATAAGGCTGAAGAGCCTAAAGCTGCTTCTGTGACAGAGACAGATCATTTACTGAAACATAATGTAAGAGCTGACTTATTGTACAAATTCTCTTAGTATGCTCTCTTACCTAAATACACAAATCAACCTACTGCGCAGACCTACCACTCATTCTGCTCCCTACTTCTACGCCGTAGCCTAGTGGCTAATATTCTGGACTGGTAATCCGAAGGATACGGGTTCAGTCTTCACCACTGCCAGGTTGCTGCTGTTTGGCCCTTGAGCAAGGCCCTTAACCCGCAATTGCTAAGGCTAAAATGTTGGTAAACTTAAAGTTTAATTTTCTTAAAATTCAGCTTTAAAATATATTTATACAGTAAATCGAATTAGCCCCTCTTTTAACAAGAAATTATGTAAATTTGTAACTTTATTTATATAAGTATGGCATTTTCTGAGGAGATTCTCAATTATAAACTTGGTTTTATTTTCTTGTTTATATTTTGTATTTATTTCCTGTTGTTGTCATTTTGGTAATATGTTGCTTTATACATTTATGGAATGTTGAATTTCAAAAAGTTTATATTAATGCCATATTTTTTATGCTACACCCACAAACTTAAATGTACTTTATTATGATACTATTATGGTACTTTATGTGATAGAGAAACATAAAGTAATTCTGAAGTAAAAACAAAATTACACATATGTGTGGCGTGCATATTATTTAGCCCCTCTGTACTCTGATATGCTTATAAAACCCAGTGTGACCAATTGCTTTTATAATCTTTGCCTAAATAATCACTCTTAAGGAGCTGGGCAGATTCTCACCTCAGAACAACTAATAGTCATCAATCTGTCCTTTTTAGAGACACTGAAATACCTGATGTCTATTTACTTTTTTTTCTAAAAATAAATTTATGGTGATGTACTTTTATTCTTCTACTTGAGTAAATAAAAAAGCCCCTCTTACAGACCCTAAAAAATTAGATTTGGGAACCACTGTTCCCAAGAGTCCCCAATAGATTACTTCAGTAATCTAACGTCTTAAATTATATGTTTGATTGGAGAATCTACAAATATTCCACAAGGTATAATATATTGTGAAAAACGTAAATAGCATAAGCATATATTCATTTTAATAAGATTTATTAAATGGCCATCCTTAGCCTAGTGGTTAGGGTATAGGACTAGTAATTCAAATGGTCGTCGATTCAAACCTCACCACTGCCAGGCCTTGAACAAGGTCCTTAACCCGCATTGCTCATATTGTATACTGTAAGACCCTTTGGATAAAGGTGTCTGCTGAAAATGGTACATATTACATTTAAACAAACTACAATATAGGGAAAATGATCTGTAAAGCCCTCTGGCCTGTATTTAATTATGTATAAAATATTTACTTTAATTTTATCTAATTAACTTTGTTTCTTTTACATTTACGCTCATTCTGCATTTGGTGGTAAGATTAATACATGACAATGAAGGTCACACATCCTCACACTGGTTGCATTTTTAGCAATGAAAATGGTTATAATTCTTTATCCATTAAAATCATTGTTTGGATGATTTTTTTCAGCTTCTCCCAATTAGGGGGTCACCCCTGTAAATGCCCTTCCTGACCCAACCCTCCTGTTAGGCTTGGGACAGGGACTAGAATGTTCTGGTTTGTGCAAACTAGAGGCAAGTTTTGAATATGGCAGTTTAAAGTCTCTGCGCTAGTATTCTAGCAGAAAATCCCACTGCTCCACATGGGCACTAAAACAGTTTGTTTATTGTTTAAAATACGTTTTAAAATGTGGACTTTTTCGTGTTGAATGGTCCACTTTACATATCTGTTTTAATTCAGTATTATTCTAGGTACTGATACTCACAGACATTCAAAGCAATTTTTGGCATCACCCTAAAGCATGTGCCCTTAAGCACAGATATGTTTCTAGATTCTTGAAGTATTGCATTCCTTGCAAGCATGTTCCAGGAAATGACACATTTCTATTGTGAAGTGTTAAACTTATATTTCCTGCAAAAGTACTATGTTAATTTTCCTTTAATATCTCATAATTCTAGCATTATTTGTGAAAAGTTCAGAACCTTTCCAGTTTGTATACCAAATGTTTTGGATTCTATTTTAAAGTAAATGTTAAATTGGGAAATGCTGTATTTTTTTTTCTTTCATTTTGCTAACAGCTTTATACGGTTTAAGCCAATTTCACCAGTGTTTGGTTCAGGGAACCCACTTAAACTTCACTTGGCATTTACATTTTTGACACAGATCTGATTCACACATGCTACCAAGTGTTTAGAGATGCCCTAAACTCCACAGTACTGTTTGCTCTGTATTAAAATGTGTTTTTGTCATATGAGATAAGATTTCACGAAAGTACGAACAATTCAAGTTTTTCAATTTGTTTATTAGGATTTTAACTTCATGTTTTACACTTTTAGTTACATTCATCACAGGAGACGTTTTCTCGTGTCTCACGCTTATATCGAATAAAATCGAGGACGATCTTGTATAGTCAATACACATCACTGTGGGAGGAAACCGGAGCAACCGGAGTAAATCCTCACAGAAGCAGGCTTGCTGTCGTTTGGATGCTTTGAATAGTGTCAGCTTTCATCCAGCAGAGGGAAGTATGTAGCAACATTTCATCCCTCATCCCGCTGATGGGTTCCCACCGGGAGTTTCCTGTATTCATATATTAGTATTGATATATTTAAAAACTTCAATGTACTTTCTAAAGCAGTTCTACTACAGCAACAACATGTTTGCTCGATTATTAGTTTTGTTACATTAGGAAGCATTTAGGAAATGCCCATATCGACCATGTTTATGACAAGATGGCGCTATGTCTTATTCAGGTGACTTGAAGGTAAGACCTGAGACTTGCATCATGCTTACAGATTGACATCAGACTGGTTGAGGCGGTTGAAATGAATAAAGTACACAAGCAGACAGCAAGTGAAAGGTTGAGTCACAAATACCTTCATTCACTGAGTAAACAGCCTGTGGATATTTTCCTCCTACACCACGCGCGCGCGACCTGCGTGCTATTTGAAGTAACTTTAGGTCGTTAGTTTCAACAGTTTTTATTTCTTTGTATAATACCCATAACTACGTCATTTAATCATAACAGCATTATATGATTTGATTGACATATTCACGTCATACACATTTGCGCATTGAGCATGGTTGACAATGAAGGAACTAAATACTTTTTCATTGTTGTGTTTATGAAGACACCTTGTAAGTTCCAAATCCAAAGAGAACTGGTATTTGCAAATTGATGTTTTCACTGGATGTATGCCACATAACTAAAACAGAAGTGTTTGAATAATTATTGCATAATGAACGTTTTGTGTGCCAAGTGCTCAAGTGCTTCTGTTTTTGCAGTGTATAAATGTATGAGTAGTGGCATGGCAGCTTGTATCTTTAGGTCCTTGGGACCAGGGTTGTCTTTAATATTGTTTGTAAAACATTTTATCTGTTCTTCTTTTGTGCATGGATACTCTTTGACTGTACTTTTGGACAGAGCTGATTCATATTTTGTCAGTATGAAAATGAAATAATGAACATACTTTAAGCATGCTTTGCTGAACAGTGGATGATTTTGCTTTTGCACAGTTATACCAAAGACTTAAAAATAAATGCAATGTGTAGTCAGATAGCTATTTCTTCAAGTTGTATTGTGTTCACTCTGGTCAGAGCCGAACATCACAAGACTATTTAGACCTCAGTCCACTCCCAATGAGGCAGGAAAGGTCAGGCGAAAGGAAATGGATTTTCGACATTGAAGTCGTTAACAATGTCGTCTTGGCAGCATTCTGCTCAGTTTAAGCATGTTTGGCCAGAGGACAAGAGTGTGTTTATAGATGGATGACAGTTGAGTGATGTGTTGTAAGTGTGGACAGATGGGTGATGTTAGCTTTGTCAGGATGTAAGTGTCTCTATTTTGGACATCCAGTCTTTATTCATCCAAAAGTTTATAACATTTTATTTTGTTGTTTTGAAAGTATTGAAGACAGCAGTTTCTCACAAGCTTCTAGACCAGTCATTAAATTTTGCAGCTGTTTTTCTTGAGTGAAAGTTTGTCTTAATATGGTTATAAATGTTGGGTCTATTCAGAAGCTGTCATTTCCCTGTCTGGTTCTTTGCATTCAAAGAAGTCGGAGCTTCAAACACTGACTGTTGCTTCTTTTCTTTTTTGGGGTTGCTTTAACTTTTTAATCATTGAAACAAAATCTAGATGCATTGAATACAATTGTGACATCACAGGCAGACAATAGAACCAGATATCTCTGTGTTAATAGCATTACTTACAAATACTTTTTGGCACAATGTGGGAACCCAACTGTAAATGTAAAGTTTCGAGACACACTTATAAACACAAATATATAAAATGAGAAGAAATTACATACGTTACATTTTGAATGTGACATAAGGAATATCTCTTGACATGTTTTAAATAGAAGAAAATCCTGAATTACCTAATCCAATCTGGATTAGATTACTTTAAGGTAAGGTAAGGTGATATCAGATAGCCAGTCAATAATACAAACATGATTGGCTATGCCTGAGGTGAATAGTCCTGTGATTTGCACCTTATCCAGGATATTTCTGGTCGAACCAGACCTGCCATGATGTGGGCTAAGAATAAGCAATTCATTTCAGTTCATTTTCTTAAATTTTCCTAATTAGGGTCAGGTAGCTCTTCAACAGGTGCAAAGCACACGATAACACTCTGGACAGGGTGCCATTCCTTTGACGGTATCTACAGGATAATTCAGTGCCTCCAATCAAGCTCATGGCATGTCTTTGGACTGTGGGAGAAAACCAGAGTCCCTGGAGGAACACATGGACACAGGGAGAAAATGCAAACTCCACTCGCCCCACCTGGGGATCAAACCAAGGACCTTCTCGCTTTGAGGCGACAGTGCTCACCGTGCCACCCAAGAATA
>JAYDZG010000002.1:21176397-21214184 GCA_034509265.1 Microcambeva bendego
AATACAACAATATGTCACATATTAAACGAACTTAACATTTAACCATTTCTAATTATTGTTGTATTTAAGGAATGTCATAAATTATGTAAATGTATTGTGCAAATGATTCATTAAGTTTTAATTTTCTTTCTTCCCTTAATCTACATCCATTGTGCATTTTTTAACTTATGTATTGTGGTAAAATTTAAATAAGTCATTTTAGTTTTTATCTGTCCACCTCTTAATGGACTTTGTCATTCCAAAATTAAGTCATATTTAGTTACTTGTTTCTATAATGTCTTAAGCCCTATTTTAGAGCCTCATATAATTAAAAAGTTCACATTGAAGTCAGGTCAGATGTACCTGGCTTGTCCTAGAAATCAATTTTTTCAGAAGTCAAGAATCAATATATCTTTGCTGTATTAGTGAAGTGCCAATTTAGTCTGTGGTGGCACATATACAGTAATTAATGATATCAGCCAGTTTTTTTGGCAAGGATAATTTAGGCAGGCGTTATCCACATTGGGGCATAATTGTGCCATTTAGCTTATATACAATAATTAATTTAGTGATAACACATTGTGGAGGCAGCATCAAAGCATTATGCTACATTTAAACTTTTAACTTAACACTTAACCATTTTTTTTTATTATTAGTGTGGTTACTGTATAGCCATTTCCTTAAAATATATTGCATAATCTGTTTTCACAGTCAACTAAAACGTTATTAAAATTATTTATAAGTAGGAAAACAGTATTTAAACCTTTTTTCATCTTCTAGTTTAAAAGTGCAAATCTTATTTCTAAGATTCACTGTCATTTTTTTACAGCGATAATGACCGTTAATTGCTCATTCCTGCCAGGATGTCGTTTGAGGTCTTTAAGTGTGAAAATTGCAGATACATGAACAAAACGAAACCACTTTCTCGGCCTCTAAGCTAAAACGGTGGACTTGGTATTACAAAGCGGTGTAACACAAGTAGGCAGTTTAGTAACGAGCCATAATTAATCATACAGTAAAATAGGGCACTGATGAGAGTTGAAAGGAGATCTTCACCTCCGAGCCCTCTTTATTGAAAACATCTTGCTGCCACAGAGCTTCGTGAAAAACGACATTTGAGATTCTAACTGTCCTAATGGAGCTTTATGTAATTTTATACAGTAGCCTACAGGCTCAGCAGTATAGGAACATTGGACATTTGATTGACATGGCTCGCTATAATGAGGAGGGGGTTTCAGAACACACTATCAGTAATCAGATAAGCACGCGTCCCTATCTCACCCCCCCCCCCCACCACGAAAAAATACTTGTTTTACTTTTCTGTTTCTTAACTCGAGTAAAAATGAAAGTTAAAATAATTTGAAAAACACAAAGAATATTAGACAAGGATTGTATTTAAGGAATGTCATAAATTATGCAGATGTATTGTGTAAATGATTCAATACGTTTTAAGTGTCTTCTCTATATCTATACCCATAGTACATTTTTTCATTAACTCGTGATAATGTTTTAAAATTAAAAGAAGTAATTTTTGATATGATCTGTCTACCTCTTTATGGATTATGTCATTCCAAAATTAAGTAATATTTCGTTGCTTGTTTCCATTATGTCTTAAGCCGTATTTTAGAGCCTCGCTTATACCATTAAAAAGTTCACATTAAAGCCAGGTCAGATGTGCCTGGCAGATGTACCTAACTTTGTCCCAGAAATGCATTTTTACAGAAGTCAACTATCATTGCATCTTTGCTGTGTTAGTGAAGTGACCATTTAGTCTGTGGTGGTCCATATACAGTAATTAATGTTATCTTGGGTCAGTTTCTTTTTTGGCATGAATGTTATTGTCAGGCGTTTGCCACCCAAATTAGGACACACTTGTGCCATTTAGTAAACATGAAATTCATTAGCACTGGATAAAACTATAGAATACGAAAATTTGTCAAGACCTCCCGTTAGATGCTCTAAATGAAGGTTAAATTAGGTTTCCCCAAAAAGTGAAATAAAAAGAGATAACAGTGAATCTGCCACTGGGCGGTGACAAGAAATGAATCAGGAGGCACCAGCTGTCAACGTTATAAGCTTGCTTTTGTCTATTTTATTTCCATTTAATTAATTGCTTTATGCTACCAGCTTGTAGCAGCCTTTAGTCACAAGCCAGAGATGGTCAGCCATGTCTGTAGACATGTAGGATGGTGGGGTAGCATAATAGATCACTGTGCCACCTGATCACCTATTAATATTAATGTCTTTAACATAACATAATGATAATCACCATCAATGTTGCACATGGCTGCTCAAAAAGCTGTTTAAGGACTACAAAGGAAATGCATTTGTGTATGCGTCATAGGTCAGTCGGGGCTGGTGGTAAGCGATCAGTGTTTCTGCATACCCTCCAGACTAATGGCACTAAACTTACTGTACTTGAAAAAGCTCAAACAAATGCAACAACATTGTTGACCAAACTAGAAGAAGCTCATGTTGCTTGTTTATTTTATCACTCATTTCAGAGTTGTAGAACTGCTTTAGCATGATATTCACTTGATGTGATTGATGCATGGCAAGTGTGTATCAAGATATGCTAATGCCCCAGGTGTTAGCAAAATGATACAGGGCAGTACATATTATTCTAATGATATCTATTGTGTAGTTCTCCCTACAGGCCAAAAGTAAAAATGTGAAGCTTAAGATAAATGTAGGTTTCAAAACACACCTTTTATTTTTTTATTTATTGCATGTTCATTTTAGTAGGTAAGATACTGCATCATGGGGGATGGAGAGCCCATCCCAACAATACAAGATATGAGTTAAGACTGCACCCCTGACAAGTTCACATCTATCAAAGCACATTACACACATAGTTACTCATTGAAAGAATGTTTACCTTTATTTTAGTGTTGGTAATACACTTACTGTGTTGTCTTTATGTTAATTCTATTTGACATTATGTAACTACACACATACTAGTAAGTAGTTCAAGGCTCTTAATAATAGACTTTTAAAGTTAAATACTTTTAAACATTTTAGTAATGGTAGTATTTTGGGAATCATGATCATATGATGATTATATTGTATGACATCAACATTTTTTGTGTGTATTTTGAACAATCTATGCCTAAATTCCGGCCTTTTATATTTTTTCTTATTAAATATAATTAAATGTAATTGGTCTAGACTGTTTTTCTACATGTCAAAATGTAAAATACTTTTAACACAAAGAACAATTTACTGTAAAAAATATTTCAGAGTCTTATGACCACTAGATGTCCTTAGAAGTCCATCTAGAGAGTTTTCCATCCCATTCAGGCTATCCTGCTTAACTTTAATAACAATGTTATTTTAAAATAATTTCAGGAGTACCTTTAATATCATATGCAAAATAATATATAAAATAAATAAATGAAATAATAAATAAAATAAAAACCAAACACTAAAATTAATTACATACCATGACTTCATATTCTGTTGTTTTCCATCAGTATGTCATTTGAAATGACACAATAAAATTCATTTTATAAAATATGAACTAATTTTGGCACGGGAGAAAGTTGGGACAGGGTCAGGTTAACCATTGTTGAATCCTTTTTCCTGTTAATCACAGTAACATGATACTAAATGTGGAAGTTTTGCACATGGCATATTTACCCATGTTTGTAAGATACAAAACTTCGGCTGATTTGAGCTCACTGTTAGTGTGCCTTAAATTATTAACAAAACTATAATACTTGCCCGCAAGCACACACACTCCAACTATAAACAGTTTAAAGTATTGTCAAATACTTTATGGTTCTGTTAATTAAAGAAGCAACACAGTTTCTCAAGCAATGCGGTCTGAGGGCTCAAAGGTCAAATACATATAACACTGTCTTCCAGGAATCCTAAAATAACTATAGGTGACATTACAAAGGATAATATCACAAGTTATTACATGCATTTTCAAAGTTATTACATGATCATGACAGGATCCAAACTCAGAGTTTCCTGACTAACAATAAAGCACACTTTCTGTCCAATATATGGTTGCTTGATAACGCTTATATAATACTGCCTCCTGTTGGTGAGGGATGTAACTTGGCTTTTCTACCATGGCAGGGGAAATACAGTCTTGATGTACTCATATTTCACAAATCGTCATTCTCTTGGCTTTATAGAGACATTTGATTGGATTTCTTTTACTTATTTCCTTTGTCTTCTACTGAAAATGTAGGGTACATTATGAACGGCAATTAGACAAATATAAATTGATCATCATCCTTCTTGGATCAAGCGAGAATGAGCAAAAACTTCACTTGCAAAACTGTAACAATTGGTGTCATCAGTTCCCAAACAATTAAATGTACAAGTAATGGGAACTGCGTAATAATAAACATGCAGTGGTTTGCTTTTGTACCTGCCAATCTGTGAGTGTGTTGCAGTTATACAAATTTAGATTTGTAAGTATTTACAAACATTTGTGTACTTAAATCCATAAAATCAAGGGCCAAGAGAGCAAATTAGTGATATTTATAAGCTATACCAGCTTTCATGGGAATATTGTAGATGTTTAAGTACAAACTTAAGACAAAAAACTACTTTTAAAATGAATAAAGTGTAATAACAAAATATAGAAATGTGTACCGTTTCATATTCTATGTCTTAGACAGGCAAATGTTACAGGAAGTTTATGGGCTGCTTTATTTAAAATGTTAAGAACAACTTACAAAAACTTGTAATACAAACACATGTCTGTGTAACTCCTGCATCTGCAAATTCCTGTTTGGTTTATTTTGCTTTTTAAAGGGCCATTAGATACTCTTTTAACCTCAGAATATATTGCTTAAATTAATTTCATAGATTAGGTGACAAATTGTTACAGGCTCAGGCTGAGCTCAGATGCTTGACAGTGTTAGAGAACCTGATGTGTCAAAAAAGCAATTGAGAAGATAAGGCGGGGGTGGCTGGGAAAGAAATCCTCTCTCCAGTTTCAGCAAGATGCCAGAGATAAACAGATAAGAGGACATTATCTCTCAGTACTGTTCCTCTCTGTCTGCCCCTGCGGCTCGATTCACCCTGCTGCCATGGTGCCAACTCATTCACTCATGGCTCTGTATGTGTGTGTTGCAATAATCCTATTGAAGAAGATTAAACTAAACATTAGAAAATCCAAATGATCATTAGAATATCTGTGGTCTTGAGTCCACATAATTTTGACCATTTGTTGCCAATGGGGTAGGTTTTTTCTTTTATTTAGTAAGCCACAAAGGGTCCTCAAAATTGCCTTATTTTTATTTAGTTCCCAAAACTGTCCTAGGTGTAAGGGAGTGAGTAGAGGGGGAAGTTGTGCCCTGTGATGGACAGGTAGCGTATTTAAGATATATTCTCCTGGGTGGAACTGAATCCACCACAACCTAGATCAGACTGAAGTAATTGTACATGTTTATACAACTTAAAATTCTTGACTTGGCGTTGTCCTTGTTTTATTTATACTCTGAAGTGAACACTCCAACTGTGTAGCAACGCTAAACTGCTGGGATTGTCTTATTATAGTCGCATTCCCTCTTTTAAATAGATTCATTCTTCTTGAAGCAGAGCGGCTGTGAACTTTTGTCTGCATTTTTGTTTAGTTTTGTACATCTGGGCCCAGTCAGTTATGCAATTTCACAAGACTTAACATAATGTTCTGGCTCAGCTGTTGGTCTGCTGTTAAAGAGATTGATGTGCCAACGTGGACGTAGAGTGAGGAAGGCCAATTATTCAACCGAAACTCCACACACAATTTTCTTTTGACTTTGAACAAAAAAGCCATGACAGGAGAACTAGAATTTTAAAATACACTGGTGCCTTACAGGGGTTCGATTCCCTGACCGGATGTCAGTGTCCATTTTGTGCAAAGTTGGCTTGTTGTACTTGTGTTCGTATGGGTTACTTGTGTATGTGTGTATGGGTGTTTCCTGCCTTTCAACCAAATGCAACGGACACACCAAAACTGGCTCAGGGTAAAGCAGTGGTGAAACAGACAATGAGAATCAGCAGGGTCAAAAATGAAGATAATAGCAACTTCACTTGGACATTTGGTAGTGTAACCTAATCATACTTTGTGGCATTCACAATGTTCACAATTCCATGTTCATGATTTGTATTCACCAAAGCTGGCAACTTCTTGGTGTCATAAACATAAAGAGACACATGAATATACATATACATACACATAAAGAGACACATAAATAGGGCCACATAGCCATATAAATACGGCTGGTTTTACTGAGCCACAATCAATATTATTGAGAGCTCAGAAGAGATCTCAGAAAAGGAAGTGTAGATTTTCAAAAGTTACTACTTAGTTCATTCTTGGTAAGTTTAATCATCATTGGAAAATGGGAATGGAAAAATCATTGGGGAAAAGATTATTTGTCTGAAAAAATGGGTCACACGTAGTTGAGCAACCTGTCTGGTTGTATATGTGATTCACTGCATATTTCAGTTAAATTATAAGGTGCTGTTTTGGAGCAGGCTTTCTTTCTTACATGACAGCCCATGGCGTCAATGATGATATAAAACTTGCTGCTCTGGAGACAGTATCACCTGTTGTTCATGTCTTTAATTCATGAAAAAACATAACTCAAATATGGCAGCATGCACAGGTTACAATGCAGTCTGGTGAAAATAAATTAAGTCTGGAGAAATATATACTAGTTTTTCCTCTGCTTGATTTAATGGAAATACGTCATTTTTGACAGAACTTAAGCCATGTCTGCTATCAAAAGGCAATTGCTACTGTTTCCTTTTAAGTGAATGATTATAGAAATTAAACATTACAGAAATGTTGTTGCACTGAGTACTTATGTGAGTGCAGAGTATGACAAAATGCCCTGCAGTACTTCTGCAAATTGCCATGAAATTATTTCTCTCTTCAGTACGAGAGATAGCAACATTCCACTTCCTTTCCTCAGGCGTCTTCTTCGAGTAGAGCACAGTTATATTGTAGTTTAAGCAAGTATGCAAATTGAGTGAAGAACTTTGTCTTTAGTCAGAAGTGCTACTTTTACCTTCTTTTACCTCATCAGCTCATGCGACTGTAAGTTTATGCAGATTTTTTTAAACTAATTTACTTCTGACCTTCCAGCAACATAAAACTCGAAATCATCTAATTCTTTCATACTTTTTTTTTTTTACTTTGTAGTATGGGCGGCACAGTGGCTAAGTGGGTAGCACTGTTGCCTCACCGTAAGAAGGCCCTGGGTTCGATCCTCAGGCGGTACGGTCCGGGCCCTTTCTGTCATGAGTTTGCATATTCACCCCGTGTATGCATGGGTTTCCTGCGGGAGCTCCGGTTTCCTCCCACAGTCCAAAGACGTCAAACTAAGGTGAACTGGAGACACTAAATTGTCCATGACTGTGTAAACTTGTGTACTGATGAGACTTGTGTTACTACTGTGTGTCTATCATCAATGTTAATTGTAAAACATGACATTAAAATCCTGTTAAATAAACTCTGCAGCATATTCTAATTAGGTGGTCCTATCTACCTTGTACAGTCCATCTCAATGAATTATTATCAATATTATACAACAGCTGTTAATCATTTTGGAGTTACAAACAGAAATGACAAAGGTAGACATGACACAGGACAAAACACACCATATGTCTGATATAATCTTTGTTTATTTCTACACAGTGAAAGACACAGAGTTGATGCATTGGTATCATTTTCTAACTTGTAAGCACAGAGAACCCCTACACACAGAATCATCGGTATATGTGCCTGTGGGTACATAATAAAGTGCAAATCAATCACAAAGTTCTACCATGCGTAACATTAAGGAGATCTGAACAAACTTTCAACAAACTTGACTGCTTGTTTTGGTTTTATTTTCTTAGATACTGTGAAAAGAACATTCTTTTACAAACAAAAGGGGAGAAGAAAATTAATATTGTCAAAATATCCATATAGTTGAAAGAAATGACAATAATAAAAAAGAAATTTCAAGTTTTAGGAAAGTACCGCTTTGTTTGAAAGATGGCTTCACCAAGACTTTCTGTCCTCACTTCAAAAAAAGAGAGGAACTGGGTTTTTGGTGCAAATATAAATGTCGACTTTATTATGTTACGCTATCTTTTTTAAGAGCTGACATTTTCATACATTGACATACATTTATTCTTTTACATACATTGAGTTTAAAGCATTACTGAGCATCACTTATACTTTAAATGTGTATAGAGTGTTTCATTCATTAATTATTTGAGTCTGTCTTTAAATTTTGTTCTATTTTTTATTTATTTTTATTTTTTTATATACCATTTTATATACTGTGGAAGCAACGATCTACAAGCAACCAATACACACTTTTAATAGTTACATTCTCTTGAACAAAATTTACTGCAAAGCATTTTTCATTCAAATCAGTTTATCATAATTACTATTTGGAAAGGTATGAATTTGTGCTTTTGGTTAATTGGCGTCATCGGATTGAGGTCATCAATAGTAGATGTTCTGTCCCTTCAGGAATTATTATCACATGAAGGGGCTAAAAATCTACATTTATCATTATTATTGTGATGTTTTAACTTAACTAACAGTTAGAAACTTCAGTTAAGTTGAACACTATCCATGCAAATTATTACATAACTTACTTTAAACAGAACAAATTTATCTACACGTCATTCACAACTGAACAAACCCAAGGATTGCCAGACCTGGTTTTGACTGACTAACCATGGCTTATTTTCATTAACCTAGATAAAAGGTGCCATTACTTAGATAAGGTTAGATGTTCCACACAAAGTTATCAATATATTAGGTACAATACCCTGACTTAAACTCATTGACAAAACATTATCTTCTCTATCTGACAAAACATACGTACACCATTACTGACCAGCTGTTAAACAGCATTGTAATAAAGCACTTGTTTCAGCAGACATTCAGCTCTGACACACCGATAAATTAAGCTAGGTAGGATCACAGTGTTCCATACATCAACTATATCAACAATATCCATGTCAATAAAACAAATAAACATCACTTCAAATCAATGTTTTTTTTTTTATAATTTATACAAAACCTGATGAATAATGTTGTTTCTATGTAATGCATGTAATACTTTGACCTTACTCATAATTCTCCAATACTTAGATAATGAACTGTTTAGAACTGAAGAGAGTGTAGCTTTATCAAGGCAGAATCATGTATCAGCAGCATAAACAGCATGGCATGTACATGAAAGACAGCAATGCAGATTGGTCATGTAATAATACAGTGCTGTTCAATAAAGCTTAATGTATTGTTGTAATGGAATTTGATTAATCATTGAAGGCTAATTAAATCTGATGGGCTTTTTTAATAAGCACAGTAAGCAAATGTTTGGAGGCATTTTTAAGTAATAAATACATTTAGTCACACTGAACGTACCATACGTGTGGAATTTTGCATTGCAATACCAGACTAAGAAATGACCTCAATTTCATTTTTTAACTAGTCTTGTATTCTCAAGGTTAGCCTAACTAAAACAACCTAAAACATAGAAATAGAAAGTGGTCTAGCAGCAACAGTTTGGTACATTGTGTTTCTTGGGTCTTTTATAATCAGAGATCACCTTTAACCTCGAAACAAAAAAATGCTATGTTCTCTTGCACACACTAAACTGACACTTCACCTTTGCATACTCAAGTAAACAACAGCTAGAATGGTCTCTTGATTCCATTAGAGCTGAACTTGCGTAAGGTAAAAGAGTTCAGATTTTCTAATGCCCTTTCATATAGTGGTCCTAAGAGATGGAAAAGTGCATATAAAGACAACCTACTGTGCCTCTAACCACATACACACCACAACTTCAATTAAAGAGAAAATGAACTGAATAGAACAGTCACTAAAAAGGTAAGAACAGTCAACAGTTTACATACAGTCAATAGTTTACTTTCACTTGTAGAGACTTTATCCGAACAAACAATTTGTCTGAATGGTCAAATGTAATTTAGAAAGCACTGAATCTGGTCTGTCTTGAATTACATGCTGAGGACAATCTTTACTTGACATTGTCATTAGCTTTGGGGATGCAGTGGAAAGATTCTGTCTTAATATTAAGCATGGTTTTCTGTGGACAGTTTTATTTTTGCCAAACTAGTTCATTTATTTGGATGTACTAACTTCATCACCAAATCAAAAACTTAGGTTACATTTTGTGTTCAGAAACCCAAAGTAATTTTTTTTTACAAATGTATGTAAACTTCAACTTTTATAGGGGGAGTTAAAAAGCTGTTTGTATTAATTATGTCACCAAATCCTTAGCATCAAGTTGTCTTTTACTTCCCACATACTTTCCAGTTGTATAGCTAGAATGCCCACATTGATTTAACAGAAAGCTTATAGTTTCTTTTAGACCACCACCACCACCATCAACAGTACAAATCCACGAGTGCCATTTGCATGCAGCGTTAGTTTAACGACTGGGCTGTAATTGTGTGGATTTTACTTTAAAACCTAGATAGGGATTATTGCATAGCATTGTAAATTGATTTCATATGGACACAATATTTGGTTTAGAAAGAAAAACAGTCAAAGCCACAGCCATAAATAAATCTTAAGTCTTAAATAAATGGGGACAAAATGAAAACAGTTACAAAATTGTTGATGATATAAGAATGATGGAAAAAATAAGTGTGATTATGTTGGGGTATGTGAGGAAAGTGGTACTGATACATTAATAACTCAATGAAACAAAAAAATGTGGCAGCAATGTATCTATGATATGGCCATTGATTTCAGTAAAACAAAAACCACAATCAGAGACAAAATTAACTCTGCATTCTCCATCCAATATAATCAAAACCCCATTGCTTCTATTCTAGCTGTAGAAAACACTGACTGATAGTTTAGTTTCAATACAGAAATGACACTTGAGCAAAACAAAATGACACTAGAATGAAATAAAAAGAAACATTAACAATGAAAAACGTTAAATAAGTGTTATAAATGCATTTTTGAAGTTGTAAGACATACATTATACCTTATATTGCTTTACATAAGCCTGTATAAATTCCCTTCTGTAAAAAGCCCATTATAAGGTGACACCATCATAAAAGTTAAATGATAGCAGGTGAACAGGCCCACTAAATTATTTTTTATATTTTAATGTGCCATTTTACACAATAGTAAAGTAAGTAAAAAAAAATACACTTCAGTCTGTGAAGACCTATGCCAAGAATCAAAACATATGGATGTATGTATGTCTTTTAACATTTATAAAATGCATTTATAAATTCTACCAAATAAGCCTAGTCATTTGGTGGCAAATGTTGCCTCACACCTTTCAGTTTTAATTTATACTCACTTCCTCGCTGTTAATATATCTCTACTCTGACATTCTGCATAAACACTTGAGAGAGAAATAGGCCTTTCATAAACATTGCATATTGCATAGTGTCAAGAATGGCTCCGGAAAACACTTTGCCAGTAGAATTTTTGGGTTATGGGTGTACTTAACTATAAGGCCAAAAGTTCAAAGACAACAAACACCTGAAGACCACATGAAAAACATTGGTTTGTGTTGGTCGTGCTATAACAGCCTTTACTTTCAGGAACAGATGCTTAGCAATAAGAATCAGTTCACATTTGGCCCACTAGTTAGACCCCAAAAATGCTGGATGATGCAGACCAGTCAACTTTCATTTACAGAAAATTGTATTTTCCAAAGCACTCACTGTCAAAGTTAAGAGCACTGAATCCAGCTGTAGTTTGGCATCCATTAAGAAACTTTTGGTTGTCTGTCAGAAATCATGATCTAAGCGAATGCATGGCTTTTGAATGAAATAATTACGTTTTTTCTCACCACTTGTAGGGATCTCTGGTTTAAGTGTCACTGCTCAGGCATTGAAACCCAATCTAGAAAGTTCCCATGCCTGGTCCAGGTATGAGGGTTGTTGTTGCCTGTTAACCAGACAAACTCTAGCATGAAAGAGATTCAATAAACATACTCATTCAGAAGGACATTGACAAGTGTTTGTGTGTATTGAGATGAATAAATAGTCAAATCCAATCAAGTGACTGTATTTTGGCCAAATTGTCTGCTAAACAATGCTTACACAAAATGTTATCACCCATCCATTACATATGAGATAAAACCAGCAGTGGATTAAATTCTAAATGTTTTACTAATTTCCTGCGTATGCAAAATTGTTGAAAGCTAAATATGTATTTAAACAACAGTCTGTTATTGACCCTGCATGAATGCATAATAAATTGCAATGCTTGCAACAATATTGTACTGTTAATCTGTTTAGTGGTCCCATACAACACTTGAAAAAGAGGACACAAATGAGTAACGTGGTCCCCCATGTCCAGCACAGAGTGATTACATGGGTCTTAATTTAAAGTTTAAAAAAGGGAAAGTTTGATTTTGTCACTGAAATTTAAGACAGATAACACAAAATACCTTAGGCTGACTCAATATAGACTATCTACAGAAATGTAATTTAATAAATAATATAGTAGGAAAATAAATATGTATAACATGAATACAAAGTTTTAAAAAACTTAAATAGACATTGTGGTTTGCTTTGCAGCACTGTGCTTGACCCATTCTCTGTATGTGATATTCTACAGGGAGCAAGTTGTTCATTGGTCCAATATGTCTGATGCTACCATTGTACACAAATACAAGGCTGTTTTAGGGCCACTGTTACAAATGAATGTAAAAAAAGTCATAATTCATATCCAATCAAGTTTTGAAATACATTTTTTCATGGTGAAGGGCATTGTTTTCTTTCAGCACTATCATAATTCTTTCAACCACATAATTGGAGGCAGCCGTGGCCTGGTGGTTAGAGAAAGGGGGTTGTGATCGGAAGGTTGTCCCAGAGCCAACAGATCACGACTGAAGTGCCCTTGAGCAAGGCACCCAACCCCTAATATCTCCCCGGGGTGCCATGGCTAGGGCTGCCTACCGCACCGGGCACGTGTACTCACTGCCCCCTAGTGTTCACTAATGTGTATATGCGTGTTTCACTGCACAGATTGGGTTAAAATGTAAAGGACGAATTTCACTGCACGGTGATTAAAATAAATCTAAATACCTTCTAAAAAGCTGCATTAATTGAGAATATGATATTAAGGTTGCTTCTTATGGTTCGCTTTCATATTCTTATGTCTCTTCGGTATCTGTATGAAAACTTATGTGTCTGAGATTTTACTTCTCAAAATATTATGACTTTATTCTTTACATCGTATATTTAGAATCTTTTTTAACAGTTGCCTTTAGGCACTGTGTTACACAAGGGCTAGCATTTTTTCATATAAAAATAAGTATTACTTTAGATCTGTAATGATCTGCAATTTACCTTAGTTACTGCACACAGGGTCAGTGAGATATGGCATCTCGAGTTAGTCTCATGTTTTTGGTCTTTGAAAATAAATTCCTACACAAATATAGACCCCCCCCCAAGGATATCTTTCACCACTTAGCAAGTGAGCTATCACCAAAAGGCTAGTGGCATTTAAGATCTAGTGGCAATTAAACATCTAAAAATAGTCAAATATCTGTTAATAAATAAATAGTACACTCTCATATTTATAGCACATGCCAACTATTTCACATTAACAATAGATCCAATATATACACACATATTTCTAAGATATTTTTTTCATATAAATGCTTTATATTGATACTAGTGTTTTTTCTGTTTTTCTTTAGATACTTTAAGGAAAATAGCACATATTTTTCAATCCCTTTAAGACTTCTCTACTCAGTCGTCTGAATGATTAATAGATGTAGCACTGACCTTGAAAATACTTTCTGTTCACTTAAGTCAATTCCTAACTATGAAGTTGGCTGGTTAACAAGGCTGGATTTCCCCAGACATTTCAGACTTTTAAGATGAACTAATCCAAAGTTTGACAGATAAACATTTGACATTCAAGCTATTTTTGTATAGGTGCATGCCTTTTTTTCCAGTTCAATAAAATTAACGAATCCCTGCATTCTGATCGGGAATGAACCACTAACAATGTGTTTTCATCTTGAGAAATTGTGCACAACGTCTAAGTTTTAGTTTCAGGTTTAGGGTTAAGAGCTGTTGTCCACGTTGCGTTTCTTGCTGAAAAGATGAGCTGCGTCCCTGCTGCGTAAATGAGGCTGGTTTTTGTGTGGGTGGGTACTGCCAGACCAGTGCCAGACTCCACGTGTCTCCGTTCCAGTGGGGACGGCAGCAGAAAGACAGGGCTTGCTCTGCAGAAGCTGGAAGAGCATGGCAACTTCAGGTCCTAACCGAGCAAGTAGATTCACCCTCAGCATGTCGATGGTTACTTCATCACATTCCATCAAACTTTGCAGCAATTTCCCATAAAACCTGACGGAAGAGACATTAGCATAATTAACATAACTAAGTCTTGGTAGTTCAGAAAAGTCATAGATGTAATTAGTATGCCAAATTACGCCCCAGTACGCCCCAGTGGTGCTTGCAGCTAAACATGTAAGCTACGACTTTGGGACAAGTGTTGGGCATTAGTGTGGCCACAGGTATTGAAGCTTATCATTTTATATTTTAAGATTTTTGGGTCAAAGACGAGACATACCTTTTCAAGTAAGTCCCTTACTTGATAAATATTATAAAAATATATATTAATATAAGGGGATATACCTTTAATCTAATCTACATTTGTAGTATGTGTTTACTGAAACATTTTTTTTTAAATAACCCTTGAAAACCCTAAAATGTCCTTCAGTGTAACTGTCCTCCTATCTCTTCAAGGAGTAAAACATTAAGAAAAAACTAATTAATCTTAAGTCAAACTTAATATGTACTGCTTTGGCATAATTGTACAGATGTCATGTGTGGCATATTTCATATTCCATCAGATGTGTTTTTTTTAATATTAATAATATTCAAGACACTTTCAGTCCTCATTTCCCCAATCTTCCGTTGTCATTCAATACAACGTTAATACATTCACATTTTCAGCAGACGCCTTTATCCAAAGCGACTTACAGTACAGTTACAGTATAGTCTGAGCATTGAGGTTTAAGGGCCTTGTTCAAGGGCAGCAACCTGGCAGTGGTGAGGTTTGATCTGGCATCATTTGTATTACTAGCCCTGTACCCTAACCACTAGGCTAGTCATGTGACCAATTGTAACAACAAAGGAAGACCATTAGGGACCCTTCAGAACACACACAAGGTCAGTGTATTTTAACATTATTTGATAAAAATGTGTTTTTACTGACAGAGTACATTAAAAGAACAAAAAAAGTGTCATTCAGTGCAACACAGAAAACATTGCAGTAACAGTTGTATACAAACAAGGTTATTAGCATTTAAATGTGAACATGGGGTAACTGTAAAATGTGCTAAAGTAAAGACATTGTTATACTGACTTTTAAATATTTTACAAATATTTTTAAATAATAAAACCCCTTTATTCCATTCTAGGAATCCTTAATAGGAGCAGATAGATGGTCTTGTCTGTAAAAGAGAGATCAGCAATGTACAGATAGATATAATGAGGTAGTTTAGCGGTTAGGGCACAGTTGGCAAAAAACAATTGTATACAAAAGAACAAAATCCCAAAATGCATTAGAGTGTAAACAGGGCACAGAAAATTCAAAACAAAACACAGTTTCTTCTGAGATTTTAAATCTTTTGTAAGATATATACTAAAGTTATAGTTACTAAAGGCCAATATTGTTCTTTATGTGTGTATTTTTAAATACATTTCCTTGAACTGAATGACATTTGTGTGATCTTCAAATAAGCAAAATACTGAGGACAAAATGCATATTTACATATGTGACACATTTGTGCAAAATATAACATTAATTAATTCATTATTTCTTTCTTTTTGGTACTTGGAACACCCTATTCATCTTCCACCCATTTACATATTTGGCATTTAGCAGACACCTTATATTATTATGATTTTTTGTCTAGGCATCTCTCAGTAGACTTACTTGTTAGGAAAATGGCTGGGCAGTTGAGCCACCTCTGCGATAGCCTCTGGGTTTGACCTGGCCACTGTGCAGATGTCCAGTTTGCTATAGCACTCTTCCTGAACTTCCCAGATCATCCTCTGGAAAGTGGTACAGCGACGAACTGTAAGAAAGGCCTTGGAGGTGATACCGTTAGCAATGCACTTCAGGCTCTCCTTCACGAAGGCCTTGCCCTGAAAATGTATTTGAAAATATTGGTGACTCCTGAACTTCATTGTCATCATTTTGCAGATTAAAGTTTTTCAGCCTGGTCCAGTTTATTTTAGCCAGCATTAAGCCTAGCATTGAGAATGCCTTTCGCTACAGAAAAGCATAAAAGTCAAGCAAGCTGGCTGTGTAATTTCCTTTATAGTAAACACATATTTTTATGTATTATTATGTAAGCTTATGTTAAAGACAATGTTAAGTGTATGAAATGTGGAACTGATATTGACAAGATACAGGCTGAAACCTGATTTATGTCTACAGTGTTTAAATGCAAACACTTATTTTTATACAAACCTGAGTGTCAAACTTAGCAGCACTGTAGAGAAACGACTTGCAGATGTCATGCATTCCATCTGTGTCACATGTGGAGTTCTCAAGACAAGCAAATGCACCACAGCCCACCTGGAGTGCACTATTCAAACATCGCGCCACATCCGCTGTAAAGAAAACAACCATTTTGGTATAAGATTTGTAAGCCTTCATGATGACCATGTTCACACATAAACTGCTTTAAATCTATGGTGTGTGAGCTTGTGGTTGGACTTTAGTAAGTTTACTTTGCAGTCTAACTGAACCATTGCATCAGTAACCCATACTTTCAGGGATTTATTATCAAAACATTCATTTAACCACTGTTTTTGTAATAAGATGTAAAATTCACAAAAAAATGAAACAAATCTACAGAATCACATAGCAACTGGGTGGAGCAGTGGGATTTCCACTAGGACACCAGAGCTAAGAGTCTGAACTTCCCAGGTCAGAACTCGACGTTGGCACCGGAAGCACAAACCAGTGCATTGTCGTGCCGGTCCAGTTCAAATAAATATTGAAGGTTGTGTCAGGAGGTTCACCCGGCGTAAAAAACATTTCATATCAATAATAACATGCTGTGACGACCCCTAATGGGATCAGTCATGCACGTAATTGTTATATAATGTTGTTATAATGTTACATTGTTCAGTCTGGTGTTGACTAATTTGTGAAGACATGGACAAGCAAAACAAAAGATTCGTCCACATCCAAGATGGCGTTACTTGGTGTACTAAAACTCAACTGGTGAATCATTGACATTAATAGTAACTTGAAGATGTTTTTTATTGAGGATGCACCTATTTCATACCAAGTACAAGTACTTGCATTTGGATACAAGTACAATAACATTACAGGATGACTTTGAAAACATGTTTTGTAATGAGATTGAATGAGCTATTTTTACTCCTTCTCATGACAGTTTGGCACATAGTTTGAGCAAAGTTTGCAGTCGCTTTACTTTTGTCATCATCATATGAAATACCATGGACCCTTGACTTTCAAATGGTTTACCAATCACATATTTTTATGTGTTATGGGTTATGAACAATATAGTTCAACTCTACATACAAAAAAAAATACAAAATATAAATATAAAAGGGCTGGTATGGCATAGAGAGGATTTAATAAATAGTATTTGGATACTTCACCATGAGCCATGGTTCTTTTCAAATCAAATACTATTAAAATGATTTGTATTAAAATGTATGTGATCTTTTTTTTGCTATAACATCAACAATTCTTCTAAGATTGCTTCTCACAGGACTATGTGAGGACTAGTGTTCATTCAGATAATTCGTATGGCTGGGATTTGATCAAAAGCCTCCAATAATGATGTCATTAATTCCAGAGCTGTTAAGGGATGGCCACTGGAGTTGCCTTAAAACAAGCTTAGGTATAAAGCCTTAGGAAGGATCAGGGAAACACATTTTATTAGTCCACCTCTGAATGTCCATGTGATTTTTAAATGCAATTTTGTCAAGGTGTAAAAACTTGGATGAACATGAGTCACTGCGGCTTTGTTATGATTTCTATTCCATGCTGACTTGGCAAAGCTGAATTCCTCCTGCACCAATTTCACAAGACAAATAACAGCATTTTTGACAGGCCACTGGATATAGCAGACTGGAGCACAATTTTGAAGAATTATTCTGCGTTGCCAGCACAATCAGTAGCAATTATGTGTTTGTCACACAGCTGCAAATACTAACTTACAGGCCTCACTGGAGCATTAAGACCGCCTGGGTGCTGTGTGCCCTGTATTTGCCCCCATAAGAATAGAGTAGGGAGGGATGCTTAGTTGTGAGGAGATGTGTGCCATCCGGTATTGGGTTCTGCTGACTGTCACTTTTGGCACCAAACCCACTGCTTCCATTACGCTCACATATGACAAGACAATACTTATCTTGTTGTGCCAAAACCACCTTCAAGGCTCCAGTGCCAGGAACTACAAACACTTCAGTATACAGACTTACTGAGATTCTGTGACGCCAAAAGGGAATTCTGGCAAAACTACTGACATAACAAAAAATCCCCCAAATGTCATCGGATAAATACCTATTGTCTGTATTATGTCTGTTTTTGCTATTTCTTTATTAGTTCAAACTTTTTTTGCAATGTTTTGGAAATTAGCTGATGCTTTTATCCAAAGTGACAAACAGTACTGTGACAGTAAAGCCAATTGAACTTTTTTACTCATGGACCCAACAGTATTTTACATTGACATTTTCAGAATTGAAAATTGTTTCAGCAGACCTGAAACTTTATCTGAAAGCGACTTACATTATAGTAGCAGTATACAGTCTGAACAATGAGGGTGAAGGGCCTTGCTCAAGGGTCCAACAGCAGCAACCTAGCAGTGGTGAGGTTTGAACTGGCGTTCTTCGAATTACTAGTCTAGTACCTTAACCATCAGGCTATGGCTGGCTTTTTCAAACAGTGACAACCAGGCAGTGGTAGGGCTTGAACCAGTGGCCTTATAATTTTTAGTTCAGCACTTACTACTGTTAGGCCATAATTTGTGAGAGTTAGTGGTAAACTAAAAAGCACCAGAATCACATTTTTCAAATAGCTAGAAAAGAAAGACCCTGACTGAAGTGTTTACAAGCGAGTGTGACCTTCATTTTAACTGCCTGAATGTTCTGCATCACTTTGGCCAGTTTGCCTGTTACTGAAAGTACAAACGTGGGGTGAAAACAACATGGGTGAATAATTAATGATGGTGTGTCAAAACTAACTCTTGCCCTCTCTGATGGACACATTCTAGACACTTATAATAGCAAGGGCAATTCTTCATCAAGGGTAACCCCAGTAAAATTCTGCTCTCAGAGCAGTTTTAACAGTAATATTTAAATTCTGCTATAAGAACAGCTTTTATAATTACTATTTCATTTTTTAGAACAGTCTATTTAACCACTGCTTTACACATTGTGGAACTGTTTTCCGCATTTTAACTCAGTCCATGAAGTGAAACAAATCTACACATCAGTGAACACTAGGGGGCAGTGAGTACATATGCCCTGAGCATCGGGCAGCCTTAGTCATGGCACCAGGGCAGCAGTTAGGGGTTGGGTGCCTTGCTCAAGGGCACTTCAGTCATGACGTTTAAGCTCTTGTAATAGAACCGGCAACCTTCAGATCAGTTGTCTAACCACCAGGTCATGGCCCCTTAAATTCTGCTCCTGCTTTAGTATTACTTTTTAAATTCTGGTCTCAGAGCAGCTAATGTAAATTTAATGAAAAGCCCCCAAGCTAAGGACTCTAAAATTTGTTGTAGTTCTGATCAAAGCGAGTATGTTAAAACAAATAGATTCAGTTTCCATCAAGATTTTCACTGTGCTTTTACCTCATATTCAGACTCCTACTGTAAAAAATCTAATAAAAACAAACATTTATTATACTATTGCAAACGAAAAGTGTAGTTATAAGTATTTCTGGTTTTGGTCATTAGTAGTAAGAAATGGGATGAATATAACCTATGCTTTTTGGTATGTAACTCAGCCTCAGACATTTTAGTTTATGAAAAGGTTTTTTGTATATTGTCCAGGAATGAAGCAGTCATTATTTGACTTGTTGGTCATGCATTACGTCTTCATCATTAGTTTCAATGAAACTCTGTGACTAATCCTACTGACAAATCAACACCTGCGGTGAATGACGTTAGCATAGGGGCTACGTGTCCCATCCTTGGACCACCATGTGGAACCTCACAGGGAAAACTAGAACTAGATGGGCTACCCAGATAAATCTCAGTGTAGACACACCAAGTGAATATAAAATGTGAGCTGGGAATTACAGATCTGATACCTTATAGAGCTCTTATTGTGTGATTACAGAAATCCTTCAGTCTCGGTTGTTGGTATTATGACTAAGGAAACGTGAGTAAAACTGGGCTTGGTCTCACATAATAGGTGCGGGCGCCCTGATGAGTTGTGACAGATCAAGACTAATTTGAGCCTGTAGGGGAAAGAAATCAATAGACAATGAGTATTCTTGTCTTGGCACCCTGTCTCATTGTCATGGACTTGGCAGAATATTACAACCGTGAGTTCTATCTGCTTACTGAACACTGTGGTCAAGTCGACAGGTGGTATTACAGTTTTTTACTCAAACTTCTGCAATGATTTGTTAGAGTGAGTGATGTATACTTCAAATGTCATCAACCAGTGCTCATGACCCTTAATTGAACCCTGTGACTTGACAGACGCTTTCTAAAGACTTCATTCTTTACCACTATACTTAAAATACCACCTGCAATAGTACAACCCACAAGATGATACTGATACCCATTTTAAATTTAAAAAAATGTTTATCAACTTTACTAATGCTGTCATAAATTTCACGTTCGTCAACCACCCCGACTGAATTGTGCCCTTTGCTCTGTTGTCCGCATGTGTTAACTGTGCAAAGGCGGTTTGCTCTATTTTAGCTCTGAGTGCTTACTGTAGCACCACTGTCTCTTTGTCTGTAAAACACTGAGTCAGTACATGTCTCCCTTAGCAACTAAGTACAACAGGAAGTTATGCAAATACAAAGTGGAGCTTTCACAAAGGTTTTCCTGAGTAGCTGAGCTGAATATCCCACACCACACACAGATCCACAATTATTCAGCCTGGCAAGCTTCCCTCACTGCATAGTAATTACTTTTTCTATTTTTTACACGTCTAAACATCAAACTGAGCAACTTTTTTTTAAAACATCAAGTCACAAGTGACCCTCAGTTTATGTCTGCTGACACACCACCAGTGAAACCCTTTAAACACTTTAAAACAATGAGCTACTGTTGATTCTCTAAGAATTTTGCTGTAGACAGTGTCCATACGAATTGGAAGAGTTTAAACTTTTAAAACAAAACGGTGACATAAGCATGCCAACCCAGTAGGTGGCAATATGTCCTCGTTTAATGTAAAACACCTGAAGGACACGAGAAACGGAGTACAGACACCAACACCCACACCCTTCTAGAACATTGTAGCATTTCTGCTCCCTGTCATACACACATTACACACATGTTCCACCCTAATACATACACATATTACACATATGTTCTGCCCTAATACATACACATTAATTAAAGGCATGTTTATATTTTAGTACAAACTTAGCATTAGCATTAATGACCTGTACATTTTACCTTCTCACATGAAAATAAAGAAATATAAGTTTCATAAATCTGTTTTCAAAACCAACTATTGTAAGGTTAAGTGGCATGAACAACATTTTGTTTGGATGAAATGCAAACATGGGCATGGAAATGTGGAATTATGCAGATTTGTTTGATCAGTTCCTCAGAACTGGAAACACTGTGTCTATATAACTATAACTCTACTGGTACTCTACTGTAAATCATGTGTACATATTACTCTGCTGGTACTTTACTGGTACTCTACTAGTACTTTCCTTTTAGCTGCTACATAGTTTTTATGCCAGATACCCTTCCTGATGCAACCCTCCTATTTATCTGGCCTTGGGACTGGCTCTGAAATGCAGTGGTTTGTGCATCCTAATGGTTAAAGTGGCGCCCACCTATTACACCTGGGCACTCGCTGGTACCATACTGGTACTCAACTGTAAATGCGGAGCCAAATTCCTTTCATTGATACAATTTCTGGCCTCATTTAGCCCCCCACAAAAAAGTTTTTCTTATTACTTGTTGTTTCCTGCTGAGTGCCTGTTTGAAACCTTGCTTTTCTCCTGCCAAACTGACAATTTAAAAATGTTGCAACTATTTAAATTTTGTCTGTGTTTAAATTAAACACAGACAAACAATTTTTTGGAGCAGTGGTCGCTGAGTGGGGCAGTTACTGTGCTATTGATTGACATGTTGAAGATTTCAATCATACCATCACCAAGTACAATATGTTAGACCTGGAGCAGGCTTGGTTGGAATTCTGTCTCTTATAACCTGGTTTGAATAAAAGACTCGTCCAGCTGCCGGACTTATAAATGCCATATCAGTCAGCTCGCTAAAGCAAGGGTATCCTATTTCCATTTACATTTTCAGCATTTATCATATGCCTTTATACAAAGTAACTTACTTAAGTGCCCAGCAGCAACCTGCAGTGGTGGGATTTGTACGATAACGTTCAGATTACTAATCCTGTACCCTAACCACTATGATAGGGCTGGCCCTAGTATGAGTCTTTGTGGTGTTACTGGCCTGGTTGGGGATTTCAGACTCTTGGCACTATTTGAGAGGCACCATACAGACATGACTGGCTGTGTTTGAGAGGCAGAAGATAGGATGGGGTATCACATCCTTGCTGCTGCATCACTGACCAGGTAATGTGTTGGTACTATTAGTGTGCAAATAGACACAAAGCTTTGCATAAGATAGAGGGTGGAAGATTGGGGATACATGTGTCAAAAATAATGGCATCTTTGCTCAGGATTAACAGAAATTGTAGAGAACAATTTTAACCCATGGTGCAATGCTATGATCAGACAAAAACCTTTGCAGAAATAAATAAATGTTTATTAACAATGCAGACAATATAATAATAAATTATAAATGCACAATATTATACCCTAATGAACAATGATAACATTTTCTAGATTGGGGTCACCCTAGTAAAAGTTTGGGTTGTACTAGTCCTTGGGAATTCCAAGAAACTTCACACAATCTCAGCCCCAACAAGCCTAGACCTTTATCTGCATTACATAACTGGTCACCTTTAACACAAGAAATAGTTTGGCCCACTTAGATACACTGGAACAGTGTGATGCTAATACTGTATGTAAATGTCAACACTTGGAGTGATGAATACTTTAATACCAAACAGAGTAAACACATTAATGTCAGCATTATAATTCTTCAGATTTGAGATATGTCAGAGTGATAAGTGGGTACTTCCACCCTCACTTGAATGCTCTTCTGGGTAAGCCAGGAAAGACACAGCTGTGCAACCAAGTGACAAACAAAAATGTACCATCTGCCATTGCAAGTAAGTTTTAGAGTGATGTTTAACTTTGGATGTACCCTCCAAACCGGGGCGTTCATCCTATGTGGATGCGTGTACATCAGTTGAACTTAAACGCATCCTTAGATGGTCCGATCCAGCGTCTGTTTGGTTCATATATATGAACCTATAGGGAACTTCTAAAGAATGAACTTCAACATCCAGAACCCCATAGGTAGGAGTTTTTAGACATTTTTGTTTAAATTGTTTGGGATTTCACAAAGGCACTTTAAACTGCAGATCAAGGGTTTCTATAATTATTCTAAAACTGCTAACTGAGCACCGGTTAAAAAAGGGATAATGTTGATCACTCCACTAGTTTAAAAAGACTGACATCTAGAAAAATGTGCATGATGAGTTTTCAAGGCTTTAGGGTTCATTTTTCAGGTCTAATACAACTTGCCATTGTGTGGAAGTCCTTGAAATACAGATACTGTTTTTTATCCAAAGAAGAGTGGGCTAACACTCCTTTACAGCAATGTGAAAGACTAACATGAATTTATAGGAAGTGTTTAGATAGCAGTTGCTTTCTCTAAGGGTTATGTGGGAGTGGGATAATACTATACCTAAATCTATTTTAGATATGTTTGACAGTACTGTGTAATATCATGTTTTGTTTGTTGATTTAATGTGAATTATGCACCAGCAGACAATCACGTTTTCACACTCCTGGCAAAAATATCCTTCTTCATGCAAGGTTCTACAGCATGTCCACCTGGTTGGTTGGAATGGTTCTGCATGAAATCCTTTATCAGGAAAGTCTTAAGAAAATATTGTTGCAGAATATAACTTAATGTGACCAATAAATCATGAATTATGAAAATTCAACAGTCAAAAAATATCCATACAGCAGATCGGATTGTAAAGTAATAAATTAATTACACCATTACAGAGTATATAAGACTGGAATCGCAAGATTTCATCTGATGCTTAGACTTGGGGTCTGTCACATAAACGAAGGTCTGCTATCATCCAGAAGCTGCAGTGTAAGCTTAGTGTGACACTTGCCCACAGCCAAGCAAGCTTAACATCACCATGGGTTAAAGCTGCCATGGAAAAAAGAACTAAGGTACAGCTTCTGCTTTCAACTTCAGATGTACTCCAAGACTGATTAAAACAGCTTCTACCATTTGCCATCATGTTTCCAACAGGCTATGGCAAAAAAAAACTGGTTTGAATTGGTTTTGGAGTACATCTGACCAGCTGAAGTAATCTCCTCTTAGCTGAATGTGACAGTTTAAACACAGTCAAGCTTATTTCTTTTACCTTTGTAGGAGACTCATTTTAACTTATTTCTGCTGTGTCATTTTAGTGTGAAGTCAAACTAGACCTATTGATGCAGGTCCAGATAAAATATAAGCTGGAGTCAGTTCGAACCGACTTCAAATTACGATTCTATGTGTCGAATGGGTATTTTAGAACTGTACTTAAATGTATTAAAAGTAATAAAGAAAGAACTTTAATTCACATAGAGTTGTGTTCCGTATCCATCACCATCCAAAATCTCTCTTCTTTGAATTATTTGATGATGCATATTGAATCGAGCAAAAATAGTGTCACATGCTCACTGTTGCTCAATGCCGGTAGATGCCGGTATCTAGCATCTATAGCATGCAGGCTACATCTGAACCACCGGCGCTGCAAAATCGCTGGTGAAGTTCAACCACAAAGCGACTGGAACACCGAGTGTCAGCTTCAAGCTTGAATCGAACTCGTCTAGCTAAATGATGCTTAATTAACTGACGAATACCTTTGTGTTTTCTGTAACTATATCTTCAATTCCATTTTCTAAATCTGGCAACCCGAGCTGCATGCCCCATAGCATACATTGATGGAAATGACAGACGATGCTTATGACAGCCCTGGGGTCGAGTGTGTGCAGAAGATTAAGCAGGAGAAGGATGGGGATGCTGGTACTTACCGGGGCTGTTGGCGGAGGCGCGCGCTCTCCGCGGCGAGTAGGACTCGTTCACGTCCTGCTCGTGCGCCGACGCAACCAGCATCACCACGAGCATCAGCAAAAGTCCGCTCCTTTTTGGCATCTCTCTGGGTTTTCCCCCCCTGAATTTACAGCCGGTTTCCTTATTAGCGGTGAAGCCGCTCGTTGTCCTGTGTCTCCGTTCCGAATTGTGCAGATATGCGCTGTAGCAGCCGGTTTAGTCAAGAACAAATTCTTTGATCTCCTCCACGGTCGTGCAGATTTGCGCCGTTCCGGATGAAAATCGCTGACCAGATTCGTGCCGTGCGGCCAGCGATCATTAAGAAAGGCTGCGTGTGAATGTGAACGTGTGAATGATGTGCGTGCGTGTGTGAGTGTGCGTGTGTGCAGATCCTCTCGTCGCTCGCCAATTTTCTCGTGTGCATGACAGGAGCGCAGGTCGCCCTTTATATAGCCATCATGCACGCGCATCGCGGATCCAATCAAAAGCCCGTATTAAAATGCACGTTTGAAACTTTTGTCCTCTCCATCGTAGTTAAGCGACGCACCCTTCTCGTGTGTGTCATAAAGCCGTGCAAATCAAAAGCAGGATGCGATTATACTTTCCTGCTCTGGACTCTGGGTCGTAAAATTATTTTCGTGCAAATGGTCTGTGTGTTTATTTCAGGCGACAGTTGTAACGTGTGTCGTTTGAGGCAGACATTAAGTTCTTGTTACATCTTTAACTGAGCATACGTTTGCTAGATTAATCATTAATTGTTTAAGCATTGCATTGTCTTTAAATCATATTCAAAGCAAATACGCAACTTAGATTGCGTGTGAACGCGTCAAACAACGGTTCTGACAACCTTCCCTGCTTTACCTATAACTTTAACATTAATTTCCATAGGCAGTTGTATGAGCAGGCCTACATAGAAATACATTTTGATGGTTGGGTTGATTTTCAATTCATTTGAAACTTAAGATTATGCTATTGTTACACAAAGTAGAGTTTAGACTCTAACAATTTACATTATGTTTACCTACAGTTTGGGAGAGCTAAGTTATATTGATTGGTGATGTGACTGGCAAATAGTAGAACATTGTACATCATAACATGAATAACCAGTTTTAACACTTTATAACCTATCATGTCCCATAGGTAACTAGCCATTAGGATGCAGAAACCATAGCAATATCGGTCCCAACTGCAGATAAATAGGGAGGATTGTGTCGGAAAGGGCATCCAGCGTAAAAACGATGCAAACAATTCATGCCGATCCATAATGGGATAATACATAAAAAGCACCATCTAAGTGCAGACTTACTTTTTTTTAGTAGTTCAGGTATTCATGAAAAAGTAGTTTGTCTCTCAAGAAACTGACAGTAAAATAATTAGAAGATTCCAATTTGAGGATAGAAGGGTAAACAAGAAAGAAATAGAATGCTATTCATTAAAAAAACTGCATGCAATGCATGTGTGTTGACAATAAAGTTTATAGAGCCAGTAGCTTCTGAAGTTCAATGGTACCTGCATACGTCTATGCACTGTGCATCCTATGCGGTAAGGTGACTTAGTGTTAAAGGTGTAAAATTGAGTCCAGGTTGATTTATTGCAGGTCACAATAAACTAAAATTGCTAAGATGGAAGTGTAAAAGTGCTTTAGAAGGGTGATGGCTTTTAGGAGGAAGTTGTTTGCAGCCTGAAGGTCAGAGTAGATAGTTCTGTAATGCCTGCCAGATGTGAAAAGAAAGAACAAGGTGCCAATGATGTTTGAAAATGTTAATGGATTACCTCAGGCAACGCTCTAAGTAGATGCTAAAGTTGCCAAATGATGTGTGATGACTTTTGGCGTGCTGCTTCTGTTCCTATAGAGCTGTTCGATCAGCAGTTGTGCATGCCAGAATATTACCAGGATGCATTCTGTGATGAAGCGGTAGGTCACCAGCAGTTTCCTTTTGCTACGTTTCTTCAGAAAAATACAGATGTGTATGATATGCCATCTTACTAGATGATGTACTTCTTCACTGTCTGACTTGTCAGTACTCAACCCAGACTCTGTTGGGTCTTCTGTAAATGAAATTGCATTAAATGGGCTAGTTTGAACATACATGTCAGTATTAGTTTAGAGAAAGTGTGTGCATTAAATGATCCCAACATTGCTACACCCTGTACACTCACACCAGTTCAAAACCCACACAAAAACATCATTAATAAGGACTGATATAGCACACACATGTATACTAGCTATGGCCACTGAATGGTTTTGGTGCTCTAGAGTAATCAGGCCAGATGCAAGTATGGCACCCATGGAGTGTTCTATATGTATATCTTAGGCACCACCACTGATCAGGCTCCTAATTTATATCAAATATTTACCAAAATGTGTCATCGAGACCTAAATTTGTGGAAAGTGGCATGTTCTCACCAAAACTTGTACGTCCATTTTCCCCACCTCATAAAGACATGCAGTGTGAGCTCTGCATCCTGTCCAAGGCATAGCCCACAACAAAGTGCAACAAGAATAATTAAATGAATAAGTTAATGACCAGTATATTATTGCAGATGCGTAAATGCATTTGATATTTATTTGAATATCACTTTTGATGTATAACACTGGGGATGTTTTTGAAGACATGTCATCCTCATCCCTGTTTGAAACCAAAAGCCCAAAACATTATTCCACGATTAAGTTTGGCAAACAAGCCACTCTGTATTTCCTTAACCGTTTGATTGATTGCTTAATCTCTGATCATGCGTTTTAAGCAGAGTGTGAACACTGTGCGCGTTTTAGTCAAATGCGCCGCGCACTTTCTGTTGTCATTGCGCCCCTTTGAAAAACACCATTAAAAGTCATTCAAATCTTATCGCCCTGGCATTTTGATGAACTGTCAGGCATCAACAGAGGTTTCTTTGTCGGTCAGGCACTTCCATTGGGCTCAAAGATAAACCTGCGCTTAATGCTGGCGATAAATCAGCAGCGCAAACTCTTAATGTCAGAGAACGAGCGAACAGGCAAGGATGCCAGATTGCGAGGATAAAGTAAATTGAAATCCAGCTTGTGTGGCTCACTGTCAGTTATGTGCAGAAGTTTGCGCTCATTTGGGAAAATACAGAAACATAGACTGTTGATTTTTTAAAGAAAGAAATACATACTTGCTTTAAATTTAAAAAATCACACTTTCCATTATTACACTATTTCACATTCATAGTACGTTTGTACGTATGATCTAACCACATAGTTTAATTGATTTGATATGAAGCATGAAGCCTTGCCAAAATCTTAAACAAATCACTGTTAAAGTAGCTCTGGACATAATAGCATCTTCGTAGTTTGTGCTTTTAAGGACGCCAGACTATTTTCAGCTTTTGTTACCTTTTAGACTCTGCTAATATTAAATAAAACTGAAAAGTGTTAATCATCTTGTATGATTTGTATAAGTTCTTTGCACACGCACACACACACACACGCACACGCACACACACCTGGCAACATCTGGATCGTGCCATCGTGCGGCAATCCACGCACGTCGGTGACCTGACGTGTTTTACACGTTTGGTGTAATGGCTCACAGACTATTGTTCCACAGCCCTCTTTTAGGTAAATTGTACCCCTTCCGTCGACTGCCCAAGATATTTTTATTGAAACACACTCACTCTCTCTCACACACGGTATAATGATATTGTTTTGTTATCCATTGTGTTGTTAGCCACTGTACATTTATATTGTGTTGTTATCCATCACGTTCAAAATACACTTTTAGTCTTCTCTTGTACGACTTGATATGAATAAAACAAATTCAAAGATTGGAAAGCACCCCTCTCTACAAAATCCCCAGATTCTTCAGACTACTTGATCCTTTTTAATGGTGTTGCTTTTATAACTCACATTGACTGCCTTTCAGGGGTATTTCAGTTTAGGCGGTTAATGTGACACTGGTCATAGCAAAGGCTGAAATGAAGTTACTTTATGCCACTAGTCTTCAACCTTTTTTGCATAATGGGTGAGTTTTATATAATATATAATTTCACAGATGGGCAAGGAAGATTGAAAATGCTGTAGAATAACTATAGAATGTAATAAAATGCACTGTAGTTTTGGAAATGTAATTGCTCTTGTAGCGGCCTCTAATTATTTATTCTCACTGTGTGACCCAACAGTAAATGACCCTGCTTCATGCCGTGGTTACAGGGCCTTCCAAGGACCAGGGTTTCCAAGGACCTAGTCACAAATTGAACTCTAGGATCTGTTAGAATGGGGGGCATTATAAAACATTTCAAACATTCCACAAAATTAGTGAATGGAACCGTTTTTTCATTTATATTTTTACATGATTATATTGGTGATTATGTGAGTATGGCCTTGGATACTTCACATTAAGTAACAGTGAAGAAAAGCATCTGCTCTGCTCAATTTTTCAAACACCAAATGCACCTTAAGTGTTTGTTGCCAAACAAGCTCTGTCTTATCAGTTTATTGCACTTTGTAAAAGTTCCATTAATTTGTGATAGAGCCTAGTGGCATTTAAAAAAATCCCAACAACACTGCTGCCATTGCAGCGCTGACTATCATCCACATTAGCAATGCACATAGCAGCAGATTGGTAAGAGAGTAAGTTATTATTTTTGAACTACTCTAATCTGATACATGGTAAAAGGAAATGAATAATGAATAGGTGGCAGTACCGATACACAGAGTAGGTACCTGTGTTTTTGTACAGTAATCAGTGTGATTGCTCGCAGTGTGAAGTGGGCAACAAATTTAATGCTTTCTCTATAGTGCAAATACCCACATGGGCACGGAGCCATTCCTGGGAGTGCAAAGAAAAAGGGGTTTCCTCTCCTACTCTAACATAGGAAAAGGGGTTAATGAAAGTTCATTTAATGGTCATTAATCCTGTATAGTTAAATACATCAAATTACACCCACGTCGTGCAGGATTTTTAATCTGAAATTACAATAATGACTCCTAATGCTAATAATGACTCCTACAAGAAATGATGGAGCAGAAAACATTTAAAGACCATTCAGGATGCCCAATTTAAGGACAATGATTATAATGTTATGGCTTATGGAAATGCACAGATCCCAGACCTCCACTCTGATAAACAAGTGAAGTGAATTGTTTTCAATATGACCTGATGCATCTTGTGTTATATATATAATACATCCACACAGAAACAGAATTTTTGCACATTCACATGGACAAGTATGATCACCAAGCTTTTTAATATTAAATAATTCAAACATCTGCTAAGGGCTCCACAATTGTCAAATTTTATTGCTTGATGGGCGGCTTCCCTGTAATAATTTGCTTAATGATTTGCTGAGTACCAACTTACTTTGGCAAAGAAATGTTCGCAGGCTGCCATCGTCCAACAGCGATGCTAATTTTCTCCAAGTTTTAGCCAGTTCTCACTGAATAGCACTTTTGTTTCAGCACCTATGATAATCCAGCACAGATGAGAAGCATCAGAGTTTTACTAAATCTGATCGATTGTAATTACCCTCCACACAATGAGCCTTATGTTAGCTACAGTGGTGTCATTTGCATGTAGATTAGCCGTGAAGGAAAGGAAATGATGTTTGGCGTGATGGTTTGTCACACTGAGTAATGGTTTATCTTTGAAGTGAAAGCCATTTTAAGACAATATTTAATTGCAAGCTGGGCTAATGTGCATCATTTTGAGAAAAGAGAAACGTGTAAATTTAGAGACAGTTTTGCCATGTACGTGGGTTGAGAAAATGTTGATGAACCTTGACTGTTTACAAAAGGACATTGCTGTAAAAATGAACAATCATGCTTTGCAAAAATTACTAATGCATGTCTAACAAATGTTTTTTATAACGTGATCAAATTAGCCTTGTTTTTTTGTTTTGCTCTTGCATTCTTATCACTTCTATTAGAAGGATGCTAGCAGATCTAAACCTCTAAACATTTACATTTTCAGCATTTAGCAAATGCCAAACTTACAGTGCTGTGACTGTATACAGTCTAAGCTACTGTGGGTCTATGAACCAACACTGACAACCTGGCATTTGTGAAGCTTGAACCAGCGACCAGTCCATTACCTCAACCGCTTGGCTACAACTGCCCTAAACAGTTCATGACCAAGCACATCTAGACATTTAGTTATTTTTATAGTACTTGGCAGACCCTTCCAATTTAGACTACAGGGGTCAATGAGAAGTTTTTGTGTCAAATAATAATAGCTAGTGATTTGCTAATCTACATATTGGACAAGGCTTTATTCTTGATTACCTGAAATGTGTGTGCTGGTGTGTGCTGATATGTGTAATAACTCTGTGCTCTGATTGCTTCGGCCCAGATGGCATCGGAAATGTTGTTTTCCTGTTAGATATTTAAAATTGGCTAATATGGGTCAGTCATACATGCGAAGATGTTGAAAAAATGGTGAGACACAGTAAAGTAAAACGTCAAACCATTTAGATAAAGTGGGATGAATATTTACAAAATATCACTGTTCAGTGTGATTGAAATATTGCCATGATCAAATATTGCTTAAATATTTTAGTTAATTTACTTACTGTTGCTTAGGGACAGTGGTAGGCTGGTGGGTAGAGCTTTGGGCTTTCAGCTGGGAGATTGTTGGATCAGCTCCTGTTTATGTAAAGCGACTTACTGTCTAAAGACAGTATACAGTCCAAGCTTTTGAGGTTTAAGGGTCTTGCTTAGCAGCCCAGCAGTGTCAACCTGGAAGAAATGGGGTTTAATGTAAACACTTATTACATGTTTATTAATTATAGTGCTTTAACAACATACACATATTGTGCTGTACAAGCTTTTAAACTGAAGAATCAACTAGAGGTGGATCAATTAGAGATGGATAAACTTCAATCTGCAAGAATGACAAAAGAAATGGATCAGTCAGTGGATTATTTAACACCGGGCAGTCAGTGATTGTGGTGTCAAACTACAGCCAATGAGAAGGCAAGATTCATAGTAAGGGGACCAGGGCAGGATTTAGTTTCTCGGGCGAACCCTAATACCAATGCTACATTACAAATAATATTTATTAACTGCCAGCTCACTCCAAAACAATTCGATTTTATTATTTTTTCTCTCTTGTTTTTACACTGCACATCAGCACAGGGTTAACTTTGATCTCTCGCTCATTGTTGACATGTATTTTGGACGTAGTATCATTAGACCCTTTTTGAATATCTTTTTGAGACAAAACATAGTTTTGGAGACCAGACACTCTCATCGCCAATCAATAGTGCAGTGTGAAAACCCTAAGGACTAAAAAACACTCACCATTACAAGAGATCACGAGTCATATGATCTTAGCTCTCTGAAAGTCTGGTGTGAACTTAGCATAAGGTGACTGTGTATGTATGTGTGTGTGTGTGTGTGTGTGTGTGTGTGTGTGTGTGTACGCTTGTGCACGCTTGAATCTGGGTTCAAATGCAGGGCATGATGTCCACCGAAAGTGCAAGGCAATTTTGCATGTAGGATTATGAACTGATTCTCTGATTGTGTTCCAATTTGCATGCTGCTTGTTGTCATATCTCAACTGGCCAGTGCTGGTCACAGCAGCTTTACAAATTACAACAATTACAAATACACGAGAACCAGATTGGGAATTGTGACTCAGTGGATAGTTACTTTACACTTGGGACGTATCATTTCATATTCATGCTCATATTTAAGAGTCATGGTAAACCGCCAGGTCAACAACGGCCTTTTTAAGGACGTGGAGAACATACCAAACTTCTCACAGACTTCTCAAACTAATAGATGGTTTGCTCAGTAAAGTCAAGTTTGTTTCAAGTTTAATAGATGGTATCTGATCATTGTTTGAGTTTGTAATGAACCTCAGATGAATCAAACTGGTTTAATAGTGGGAAGTCATGAGTCTTTATTATAGAAATCCCTATAGTGTATTGTAATAACATCAGTGCCCACTAGAGGGCCGGTCCCAGTGTGTATGCGGTAAATAGGCTGTTTTAGCCAAATGCTATTTGTAACAGTATCCTTGGTGTTATTGAGCTAAATCAATTACTGTTTGTGTGTTTACAATGCTTTCTCTAGTGATTATTACAGTTCTGTCTGTGAATAAAATGAAAACAAAAACAGATTTAATAACTTCGTTCCATTGAGCTGGTCAAAAAACTACCCATTTATATGTAACCAGTTAAAATTAGCATGTATTTTATAGGTGATAATTGAACCCTGGTCTTTGGAGCTTCAATCACTCTGCTTCTCCAATGTGTGCAGGGATTCTGAAATTTACCCCAGCTTTTAAACAGGTGCAAGGCATATACAAACACCCTGGAGGATATCAGAGACATCAGAAGTAACCCATGTTCATCCAACAAAAAATGAACTGTGGATAAGCGGAGGTTCACTGTATAAAGAATTCAAGGTGGGAAAAAACTACTCAAGTAGCCAAAACAATCTTGACCACAACCAAACTGAACATTTCTGGGGTGAATAGTAATCCAGATCAAGCCAGGCCTTTTCGTCCAGCGTCATGCCAGAGTTTGTGTAGTAAATTCTCGGTCTGTCTGTGCACTATTCGTGATCTTGCAGAAAGCATTTCCAGACACCCAATTGATTAATGCTCATAATATGGAAATGGAGTGTCCAACAAATTTATGTTTAGTCGTCTGCATACTTCTGACCATGAACTATTTTTTCATTTAGAGTGAATGTTTTGTAATATGTGTCAGAATGCATTTTCTGACAATTCCAGTTTTCCTGCCAAGTTATGAAAGTCAACTGCAAAAACATTTATGTTTAATTCTGTATTCAACACCTTTTCTCTCGGTATTTCGCAGCCGCGTTGGCCAAGAGTCGGGTCAGTCAGGATTACAGCCCCAGTAAGTCTTCTGTGCTTATTTTTAAGGAGAAAGATCTAAAAAGGCTGGGAATGCAAATCGTGCCAGATCATGCCTATATCTCGTCATAAAATAAACCCGGGTTCAATCGTGGTTCAGGCATGTGATCGTGTTTTGAAACCATGTGAGTTCACAGTGCCATCAGCCAATAGTAACCATATTACTGATCACCATTGTTATTGCATATTACGTATTAAACAAAACTTTGTAGTACATAAAATTTAATTTAGTCTCACCTGATGATTTCACAAACTGCTGCTTTCAGGTAATACGGCAGAATCCCTAGTGGGTTCAGGTCAGATTTTCAAATATTCAATTCACTGTCTTCACAGTCATTAATGTGTACACACTTTTGACTTTATTAGCACTGGCAGAGCCAATGACACTGATTATCTCTTCATCATGGCATCTGTTAGTGAGTGGGATATATTATGCAGAAAGTCAACAATGTATCCTCAAAGTTGATGTTAGAAGCTGGAATAATAGGCCAGTGTAGGCTTGAGTGAGTTTGACAAGGGCTGAATTTTGATAGGCCAAATAGATAACAAAGTCAGAGCATCTAACATTCCTGGTTCCTGGAACACCGGTCCTGGTCTGCATTGGTCAGTATCTTTCAAAAGTGGTCCATGGACGGAATGGTAGTAAACCGGCGACAGGGGCATGAGCAGCCAAGGCTCATTGATGAACATAGGGAGCAAAGGGGCTGCTAAATTCACATTATAATTTATTTTAATTAACAAAATTTTTCCATGTATAAAACAATTTGAAAGTCTACACAAGTCGTCAGTTTTAAGGAGGACTGGATCTTTCACACATGCAAAATAATCATTGGTTTCATATAATTCATTTTTGCCCTAATAAGTGTGTTTTGCTCTAATTTACAGGTAGAGGTACTATTCTGATATGGATTTAAACTTCATGTCTGTAGTCCTTTCTCATCTTAAACCATGGCTGACATAAAAAATAATTTTAAATGATTAATCTCTCTATTGGTTTTGCAGGATTCTATTTCAAGAAGAGAATGTTTCCAGTAGTTCTGTCGTTCACATGGTCCACCCTGCATGTCTGACCCCGCCTGATGCTGTTAAATGCTGTGGACCATGTTTTATTGAGCAGATGTTCTCTTTTGTAGTGTTTTAGCTCTAATTCCTGAGACGGGTGTCGAAAAACAGAGGCGCAGTTCATGGTCTGCGTTTAAATCTTCGTCACAAATGGCTCAGATGGCTGGAAGGCATTAGAGGGCCACGTCGTATAGGATGTCAGGGTCAATTGCTTAGATGAGAGCAGATCAGATCCTCAATGTATTTAGAAGAAAGCTAAGTAAACTAGGAGACTTTGACTTAAACTCTTTTGGCTGACCACAAGAAAGATGTTTTAACCCATAATTCTAGAGTAATTACATTGACGACATTAGGTTTACTAATCACAGCAACAACAAAAAATGTTTAGGTTTCAAATGAATGAGCCACAGTTTCTACAGAGGTGGACATGTCTCTGTCTATGAAAGTGTATTTGTTATAGTATGTATGTGTTATATTATTATTTATTTCATGCATTTTCTCCTGGATCTAGCCCATCCAATTGCTCACTTGTGTCTTGTCCACTAATGCTGATCCACACCTTGTGCACAGAGACACAGAGGTCATAGTTGCATCAATGTGACCCTATCTGGCTTCCTGTTGGAACAACAGGCCAATCGTTGTTCGTGTGGCCGCCTAGCCCAGTCAGATGGCAGAGCTGAGACTCGAAAAGATGTATTCGAGATCCCGGCTCTGGTTTTCAGCGTTAAACTGGAGCATTCGGAAGAGACCCACACAGACACATGGTGAACATGCAAACTCCACACAGAAAGGACCCAGACTGCCCCACCTAGGGATTTAACCCAGTAAATTATTGCTTAATATGATCAATATAACATTTTTTAGTTATTTTAAAGCAAGAAGGAACTTATACTGTTTTTAAACATTATTGATTTTGAAGCAGATGTGTCACTTATAGCTTTTAAAATGGGCACTTTTAAAGAGGGTGAAGGTAATGTGTTGTTAATACCTGTTTTCCTTAAGTAAATCAAATAATTGTAAATGTGTTGCTTTAAGTTGTATTAAAAACTTTTCTAAATGATCTCCATAGGCCCCAAATACTTCCAGGTGTTCCTTGTTTGGAAGCTTCAAAATTCCCTGACTGAAAAACAGAAATCAAGACATGAATTAGACATCCTGGAATTTGAATCCATGCTTTCTTGTGTTTGTATTTCAGTAGCGGCCTTCCAGTTTAGATTGCGAGGCTAAGAATCAGACTGAAATATTTGTACTATTTGACCTCCCTGTCAAGCAGAATAAAGTCTTCCTGACAAATGATCTACAATTTTGCACCTGATATTTCATTGTCTTGGCCATTATGATGAAAGATCAGCTCATTTGTTTTGAGAGAAAACAGTTTGGTCTGCTGTTCACATGATCACATTGACTAAAAATGCGTCTTTCTGAATTGAAAAGCCAAACATGAAAGTTAAATCAACTCAAAAATGCATAAAATGTATAATATTAGCAATTGTTCAGGAAATGGATCCTCGTGGTTAGATGCTATTCCAGTTTCCCAGGCTATAATCACATCAATGTCCATTTACCTCTTGAAACTTTCGCCTCAGATTCTCCTCGGCTCGGCTGGGGTGCGTTTTCCCCACAGGCTCTCGTGATGCCTCTCCACGAATGTTTTCAATCATTGCATTTGGGCTTCAACCACAACAGCAAGAACTTATTAGAAACATATTCAATTCAATGCTTAACGGCATTACAGGCAAAATAGTTGAAACACAATGTGCTTTATTCCGTGATCCACTAAGGCTCAGATCTACAGTGCAATGTTTTGACGTTTTTATCTTATTCCTAGTCAGAGCCCCTATAAACCCTAACAACCATCCTTACATACAAAATATGGGAAGTATCAGAATAGCTGGTGATCAATGGAAATGCAGCTTGATATTTTATTTGAACTTTGTTTCCAAATTCAATTTTCTGCACTTTTGTCATGAGTCACAGTACACTGGTTAACAATCACAGTATAACTACACTTTTTTGTCTCACCTTACTTGGGTTCACTTATAGTTCCAGTTATAGATCCAGTTATATTTACTGTAGCATCAGTCAATTCTGCGTGCTTATATTTGGGTTACATGAAAACAAAAAGCTGCTTTTAACATCTTTAGAAGCTCTATGTGTTTTATGAGCAGAGTTATCATGTTCTCCTTGTGTCTGCATGGGTTTCCTTACACAGTCCAAGAACATGCATCCAGGTTAATTGGAGATGCAGAATTGCCAGAATTGTGAGTGTGTGTGTGTGTGTGTGTGTGTGTGTGTGAGAGAGAGAGATAGAGAGAGAGAGAGAAAGAGAGCCCTGTGATGGACTGGCACCTCATCCAGGGTGTTACTGTGAGCCTTATGGCTGTTGAAAAGCTGGGATGGACTCCAGCTATATGCCGCGACCCTGATCGGAGAAGTGAATTTAGCCATATTAAGTAGCTCAGTGATACATAACATCTAAAGAATAAAATGGAAAAATAAATGAAGGACAAATTATTTTCATTTATGTGCCTTTGATTAG
>JAYDZG010000002.1:21237269-21248802 GCA_034509265.1 Microcambeva bendego
TATATATATACACACATATATATATATATCAACAAGGAAACACAAATCTCTGTGACATTTGAAAGCTAATACTACCATTGTGCACAATGATCTTAATAACTGTCTTATAACTCCAGTAGTGCTGCTCAGGCGTACACAACAATAGTGTCACCAACTGTGCACATTCATAGATTATTTATATTTAATCCCCAGGGTTGAATTTACACCTAAATTGTTCATGATTGTTCATTTAAATCCTGTTTGAGACAAGCATCAATTCCAACCTCAGTATTTTCCTGTTTCAGAATGGGCCGTTGTGTCGGACAAGGAAGAGCGATGAATGAAGTCATTGTGGAAGCTCAGTGTCTCCCTTCTCAGGGTGTATCCCCAACAACAGGTCAAATTTCTTTGTGGAAACAATACACTTGCTTGTTCTTTAGTTCTAGATATTCTGCCTGAAAATGTAATATTATCGGTACTCCAACAAACATGCTTACACATTTTCATTCAAAGTTGTTCATTCCCATTCCAGAGTGAAAGCAGGACAACTTTGAGTTTATCTTTATCTTGGCAGGTATTGCTTCCGATGCAGCCTCCGATGAAAGTGTAATAATGAGTATAACGAGTAATTGGCAAATGGGAATTGGGCCAATGTTTCTCACCTGGTCCTTTCATCTAACCCAAGATCACAAGGCCCAGGATGTAGCTGTGGTTAGGAAGCAGCAGGGATGTCTGATTTCCCATAGATCACAGGGTCTAATGTGACACATAGGTGTGTATGGCAAAAGTATGTGATGAGTAATATATATGCCTATTCTGTTACATTTAGCAGATGCACTTATCCAGAGCGACTTACAGAAGTGGTTCCATTGTAGACCGTACTCTAGTTAAAGTAAACAGCAGTTCAAAAATACAAACTCTGCTGAACTCTGTCAGAACCCTGCCCCACCCTCCTCCTTTTTTGGTATACAATACTAATCGGTAACTTTAAGAAGGCCATTACAGAACTACTATTTATGTTTCTTATGGCTGCTCCCATTAGAGGTCGCCACAGCAAATCGTTGCCCACATTATTTATTGGCATAGATTTTATGTTATGCTCTTCCTGACACAACCCTCCTTATTTATCTGGGGTTTTGTTAATGCATCCTAGTGGCCAGGTACCTACAGAACAAATCAATTAACCTGGCTGCATGTTTTTGGACTGTGGGAGGAAACCGGAGCTCCCAGAGTCATTTAGACACTGGGAGAACATGCACATAAAAAGCCGGGAACTTAAAGGAACGTCTTACAGGGATGTTACAGTGCTACCCACTGAGCCACCATGCTGCCCCATACATTACAATCTTGGTAACTTGTGTAATTTTACATCTGTCGCTTTTGTAAATTAAATGTGCTTTATTTTTAGGATTTTGTAAACTGATTAATGGCTAATGGTTGCCTTTGTTTTCTTGTTTACGGCTTTTATGTTTGCTATAATGCTTATTAATATGTTCCCATCTGTTGTTCTCAGACCTTGGATGAGACTCAAGAATGCCTTTTCGCGTTAGCTAAATTTAATCCATTCGTGAGCTAAAAATAGCAAAGCAGCGCGAATGATGATTCACAATTTCCACCATTGTTTTGATGTGGTTCCTGAGAGGCCCGTTGACCCACAATGTGTGTACAGTACAAAAGCCTGCTCTGACACACACACACACACACACACACAAACACACACAAAAATTTGCCGTTTGCACTTTTTTTCTCCTTTCTAAATGATTAATGTGCTCAGGCACCACATCCTGCTTTTTCAAACTATTTTGCATGGACTGAATTATACTATTACTGTAGTCCAGGAAAGGTCAGTTTGTTCCGATCAATCCTGGTTTAACTCTGCAGGTTACCAGGTGTACTGTGGCAGAAACTGGTAACGGACTCTTCATAGATCGGTGGTTTTGGAAACAACTTGGATAAGAATCAGTGACTCCAGGTCAAGGCTGTCGGTTTTTCCACAGTGAGAGGTCTTGAAGTAGGAGAGTAGAATCTCAGGACCTCACTCAGAATAAATGGGAAAATGGAGCATGAAATTCAAAAGCTGATTGGATAACCAGCTTTTCTGTGGTGGTGATGTTTTCTGTGTACTGGCCAATTTATGTCTGTTCTCACCTATTGTGACATACTACTGGGTATAAAATGAAAGAATAAGGATGGTAAAAACATACTAACATTATTATTATACTATAACATAATAATGCTCTTGACCGAGAACTCAAAATGTTTGTATGTTAAATCTATTTCTTCCCATAAGAATTAATGGTAATATAATTAATCTGTGCCAGACCTCCGAAACCACCCCATTAGCTAACCATTCTAATGTCTTTTTAGCTATAAATGCAAATGAATTTATTCTTAAATCTTAAATTTTAGAAAATACGTTACTGTAATAAACCATACACAGTAGTGCTATATTGTACATATAACACACACACACACACACACACACACATCACATTTCAGTACAGTACGGTTGCTCTACTAAACACCATGCATTTCTTTCTCATTTTTTTTCTCACCACTATGCTTTCTGTGCTTATTTTTTGGTGTCATTTCGATATAGAATTTTACTAAATATAAATAAAGTGCACTAGGTCTGTGCATTTGTTTCTTAATGTCACATGTTTTGTTCGTGTCGATCACCCAAAATTTGTTCATATACTAAGTTGGATAAAAAGGTAATGTGATCTGAATTATCGAATGCTCCTTCATGAAACAACCCTCCATGTTTATCCAGCTTGGTGAAATGCTGGTTTATGCATCAGTGGCTAGGTAACTTCTAGCAGAATCCAGTGCCTTCAATTAACTTGAGTGCATGTTTTTGGTCTGTGGGAGGAAACCCACACCAGACATGGGGAGAACATGCAAATAACGCTCATAATGAACCCAGACCGCAGGACCTTCCTGCTGTGAGGCGACAGTGCTAGACACCACCATTCCGCCCACTCAATATTAAATTATATCTATTGTACCCAGTAATTCTAAAAACTCTTTTGACATTTTTTCAACTTGGGTTAGTTGTTGTCATGGTAGACAGAAAATCTGCCTGCCCACGTTGGAGAGTTCTGTTTCAGACCAGCAGCATTTTGATGCATAAAAACATTGTGTTTGCTGGCTGAGAACTCACTTTCTGCAGGGAGAGGTGCAGAATGGATAAAGATTAGACATGGCCATTTAAACCAACATTAGCTTTGCTTGGCAGACATATCTGGTTAGGTCTAAGCATCTAAGGAGCCCTGTACCTGTAGGGCTGTTTCAAATGTACCTGATTAACTGAGTCATCATTAACCTTCCTAATGAAGGCCAGATTGGGGTGACATTTGAATACACATTTGATTCTGGGTACAGTGTGTGTGTGTGTTCATACTTGAGGGGGGAGAAGTTTCCTGTTGTCTTTCCAGAGGGAAATTGCCCATGGCACTTACTGTCATGCTCTTTTTCCCTATACTGTTTTACTACCATTCCCTATGCTGTGTTCAGTAACCATTGTGGGTTGATTTTGGGTTCAACACTGAGTTCAGATATTTATTGTGAATTGAAGACTGGATCAGGGGTCACCGACCGGAGTGTTCAAGGGAAATGCATTATACAAAGGGCTACCTGTTTGATGCAAACTTTCTGGATAACAGAATAAGTTGCATGGTTCACCTTAATAAATATAATAATATGTATTTATATATGTGAAGAGTCTGATCACGTTACCCTTACAATAATTATTAAAAGACATGTAATGATAAACTGTGGGTTAAATTTGTTATGAAAATCAAATTATGACAGTGTTTCCTTTTATGGTTTCTCTTTTAAAATGAGCACCACATACAGCACCAGTACCAAAAGTTTGGATACACCTTCTCATTCAATGGTTCTTTTGATATTTTATGTTTTGTTACTTTGTACATCAATCCTGGATACATCTAAACTACGAAGGAACAAATATGGAATTATTTAGTAAACAAATAAAGTGTAAACAAACCAGTATGCATTTATATTTTGATGAGAGCTTTGCAAATTGCACTTGGCCTTTCCATTGCCATTTTCTCAATAAGTTTCATGAGGTAGCTACCTAAAATGGTTTTGCCACAGTCTAAAATAAGTTCCCAGATGTGCTGAGCACTTGTTGGCTGCTTTGCCATAACTCTGTGGTCCAGCTCATTCCAAATAATCTCAACTGGGTTTAGGTCAGATGATTATGAAGGTCAGGTCATCGGAACATCACTCCATCAATCTCTTTGGTCAGATAGCCCTTATATAGACTGGAGTGGTGTTCAATTAAAAAATAAAATAAAATATAAAAAAAAACATTGAATGAAAAGATGTATCCAATTTTAATGTATATAATAGCCAGGTGTTCCATGCCATGTGATAAAAATTCCAGACTGAGCTCATTACCTAATCCCAGAAGAAGGATTTACTTTAAAGATCCACTTTGCACCTTAAATGAACTTCTGCTTCGCTTTTGAGATTACTGTTTTGGAAAATTCTGGATCAGCACAAAAGAGCTCTCCTCATGGTGCTTCTAGAGCTGACAGCTGCGCCCAGGCTGCCCGGCCTCGCTCTAGTAGACTACAGTCGTGCCATTCGCATGCAATAATGTTGTGGGAAATTATCCCCCCCTTTGGCCTTCTGTGTGTCATGCGTTTACCCACCCCAGCGGCTCATTAAATATTATTTTTCCCCTTAGGACTGGAAACCCTGACCTAAGGTATGACTAAATTGAGACGCGTAAAGAATGAAAGAAAATCACTCCTGGTCTAAAACTCGGAGGTCTCACTGTTTAGGCCAGCATGTGTCTTTGGCCTGATTTTAATATTAGTCATTGTATAAGATGCTGTGAGATTAACGGCAGCTGGTTTTTGTTTTTTGTTCCTTTTTCCTAAGCACATCAGGCCGTGTGCGGTCTGGAATGAAGTGCTTAGATAAGTGAGAGTGTGGAGACTGCTGAAATAAATCTTATACCTGTTCCAGTGCTAATATCACCATTAACAGGCACTAATTTAGCATCATTATTTCACCAGATCTGCTGCTCTACTTTATATTAATTAAATAAGTAGATAAACAGGGTTTTTTGAGGTTTAGAGCGTCTTCTTTATTAATAATTAATTATGTACAACTTGTGGGTAGCCCCTACGAGGGTCTTGTACTAACATAAAGGTGGGCTTCATCATTTTATGTGCAATACAATCTATGATACAGAAAGCACAAAAAGTTCTTTACATGCACATTCATGCAGGCTACGTACGAATTTTGTAGAAATATCTATGGTTTCGATTTTGTTTTACTTTTGAATCCTGTTGGGCCCTTGAGCAAGGCCCTGTCTGCTCCTGGGGTGTCATACAATGGCTGACCCTGAGTTCTGACCAAAGCTTTCAAACAGGCTGAGATATACGAAGAAAGAAATTCAATCTACTGTACACCTGTAAATGTGTGGAAGTTGTTTTGGACAAAGCATCTAGTAAATGCTGTAGATGGAAAAGCAATTTACTCATTTATAACATGGGAAAATATATAAATATAAAAAAGTGTTGGTTATGTTTACAACCCTTTAAAAAAATTCAGCATAAATGATCTTCATTTATTAGAATTGATTGCTTTAGATTTTGTATTTTTTGTTATTATGTAAGATATTTTTGAGAAATCTTACAAATTTTCTTAATAACAATTTAATTAACCATAATTAATCCACTAAAAAGTCTCTCTGATTTTCTCAATAGTCTTCAAAATCTTAAAACCTTTGCTTTTCAGTCATTACAGGGTTGAAACCTTGGTTCATTTATTTATATAACACTGATAAATGTTCCTGTTTTGAAAGCACTTATGACCTTAAATGCTCAAGGTTAATGCTTTTTAGAATCTATTTTAATCTAAAGAATTTTGTGTTCCAGTTGCACATTTCAGGGGCAACAGAATCCGTGCTTGGGCTTCTCTTAGTGTAGTGCTAGTATTTGCCCATTTGTGAAAACAATTATGATTTTGTGATGGAAATTATGCTTCTGATCGTCACATGTATATGAAACTGAACTTGACTCGGCCATAGCTATAGTATTGGGTTGTTGTTATTTTATTTAAATGTTTTTGAGGATTGGATTTCTTGTAGCTCATTGTAGTACACATACCACCAGCCTCCACTTAGCACAAAGTGTCTGCACATGCTGAGCAAATGGGCTAAACTATAAATAGAATTCAGAAATTTTGGAAGTGTTTGACATTTTACCACACTGTTTTTGGTTGCTGTTGCTGTTATTGAATCCCACTGTCTTTAAGATCAGAATAATTTTGCAGGGGGATAGCTGTGACATAAATGTTTATATTTTAGCCTTTTTAAGTTTCCTGAGCTAATGTCTGCATTGACTGGGGTGTGATTTGTGCATATTTCAATGCACAAAGTCATGATGATGATTATGATGTAAAGGTGGTGCATCAATGGTTACATGCTCAACCTAAATACATTTTTTACATGAAGATGGTATGACGCTGAGAAATATGCATGACAAAAGAAGGTGACTATAGAAAAGTGATGTTAAATGTTTTTGAAATGTTCAATAAATAAAGTTTAGTGCAGAAACAGTGTGCACCCACAGATGCATCATTAACATTGCAAAATAGAAATGTGTGGAACTATTTTAATTCAAATGTATATTTATATACTGTGCATCCAGAAAGTATTCACAGCGCTTGCCTTTTCACACATTTTGTTATGTTACAGCCTTATAACAAAATGCATTACATTCATTTCTTACCTTAAAATTCTTCACAGAATACTAAATAATATTGTTTGAATTTTTTGCAAATTTAGTAAAAAAAGAAAATCCACAAAAATCACATACACATAAGTAAATAAGTATTAACAGTGCTTGGCATTACACTCAAAATTGAGTTCAGGTGCATCCTGTTTCCACTGATCATCCTTCAGTTGTTTTGACAACTTGATTAAAGTCCACATGAGGAAATTTAAGTTGACTGGACAAGATTTGGATATGTACACACCTGTCAATATAAGGTCCCATAGTTGACCTTGTCAGAGCACAAGCCATGCCCTGAAGTCCAAGGAATTGTCTGTAGATCTCTGAGACAGGATTGTATTGAAGCACAGATCTATGGAAGGGTACAGAAAAAAATCTGCAGCATTGACGGTCCCATTGAGCACAGTGGCCTCCATCATCGATAAATAGAGTGATTGGAATAGAAGGGCCTTAGTCAGAAGGTGACCAATAACCCAAGGGTCACTCTTACAGAGCTTCAGCATTGCTCTGTGGAGAGAGGAGAAGTATGGTATAGGAATGGATTGGTATCTTTATCTTAGGACACTCAGTTTGCAGTTTCAGTATTGGACATAAAAGAGTGGTATCGAGCAAGCCCTATAAAACAGTATAAAAAATGGTTTTGGCGGACGATGCTATAGAAACATGCTTATTTTGTATGCGTGTAGACACATGATTGGATGGGTTTGGGATTACATCATGTGTTAAGAAAGACACACCTAAGAACAAAGTCACAACAGAGATCTGATCTGACATTTTTCTATTCGACCTGATGTTGGTAAAGAAGATAAATGAATATTAACTAATGTGTGTTATTCTTGTGTCATCTTGGGTTTTCCCTGGTCCTATGTACAAAGAGTTGTGTGAGTGGCGTGATTTATTTATGTTGACTACCGCATCCATTTTTGGCCAACATTCTCTTTATTATGGCTGTAGTTGCTCTGGATCTTTCAGATATCAGTCCTAGTCATGATGTTGTGTCATAAGCCTGAGCGTTTCTGTTTATTGTTCTGATTAACATTGTTTATCAAAATGTACCACTCGCGGTATGCTAATCCTTCTTAGCTCAATGTCTACATAAGAAAATGATTATATACAGATTTCAACATATTAACTATTATTATATAAATAATATTTGGATAATCCAGGGCAGATGGAAGGCATTTAGTTCTTTTAGTTGTTCACGTTTACAATACAATGTTTTTCTGCGTATCCTAAATTCTCTGGCAGCTGGGGTCAGACTATTTGGTCACCCTTTGAACAACACATCTGGAACTGAGAGAGACCTGCTATGGACTGCCAGCTTGTCCTGGATGTTTCTGTGTGCCCTGCGCCCATTACAAAAGCTGGAATAAGCTTTAAACCACACACACACACACACACACACACACACACACACACACAACCCTGATTGGAAAAGTGGTTAAGAAACTGTGTAATCTTTTATTCATAAATCTGTCAATAAAAGTCCTAGGTAAAGCTAGTTTGACTTCAAACAGACTTACCGTTGTTCCTATGGCTTTTTAAAACTAGCAAATTTGTATTTTTGTTTGCATGGTTTATACAGCTGACCACCCAGGCAATTTCTTTCTTTCAGCATTACATAAAAGGACACCACTGCTTCATGTACTTTGTAATGGGTGCAGTCTGTACAACTATTTATATGGGCACAGAAAAGTCATCCTTAATAAGAGAGACAATAATTGAGAAGCTGACAGTGTGCAGGGTAATGTAAAAACATTTATATGGGTACATTCTGTTCTGGATATTTTCTTTCATTCTGTTAACTGAGTTTGACTTTCCTTTTCGGGATCAATAATCCATTACCCTGGTGTATTTCGTTCACAGGCTTGTAAGTGTTCACTTGGCCTGGTGTTAAGTTAACTCACTGATGTTCTTAGTCATGCTCGAACAGGAGCAGGGGGAATAGTTTCCCTGTGTGGCTGGACTTTTACACATAGCACGGGTGCAGTGGACTTTTTCAACTACATGAGGAGCTCGTATGTACATCAGTTGGGCTTCAATCACTTTTACCAAGTGAGGTAAAGAAAAGCACTGGGAGCACAGAACGTACCAGACAGTGGATAAAATGTTCAGGATGTTCTGGCTCATTATGAGAATGAATTTGCTGACCGGGCAGATCAACATCTTGAACAAAGTGTGATGAACATGTTTTGTTTAGGGGATCAAACGTTTAGAACTGACGGTATTTCCAGCCGTGGTGTCAGGAAAATGTATCAGGGTTGAATGAGTTTTTGTTCATTTATAAATTAGAAGTAGGTACTCGGGGGCTCGGTGGGTAGCACTGTCGCCTCACAGCAAGGTCCTAGGTTCGATTCCCAGTGACCCTGATAGGATACATGGTTACTTTGTACATTGCCAGTTAAATAACTGTTCAAAACCAAATCACAAATTTTTATAGCATTTTACAAAATGTTCCAACGTTCGTAAAACACGGTTTGTAAATCACTTTGAAAGAGCTTTTACTGCTATTGAAACTTTCACAGAGTTAGTTAATTCTACAGCCTGTCATAGATGTTACCAAGAAGTCCATCTTTTAACAGGGAACACTTAAACCCCACTGAGCTTAATATTGTAGAAGAGGCTGTCTGACAGGTTTGAGTGTTAATTCCTGTTCCATCTGGGCTGGAAATGAGAGTTTGCATATGAGGAAAACCCACATGGATAGATCAGGTTTTATCTTCGATTACCTCCTCCAGAATCTTCTCTGTACCTCAGATATGCTTCCTACGTTAGTCATTACTTCCATTCCACATGGTTCATGAGTGTACTGTCAGTGTGAATTTAGGATTTATTAATAGTATATGGTGTGGGTGTTGCTTAAGCAGTTTTGATTGCTGATCGAAACAAGAGTTATGCAAAACATTTAATAAAGATCATCACTCATATCATATGAAATACAATTTCACGGACTGGCGGGGGTAGGAGAACTTGATCTCCTGTAATACTTCTCACAAATGATTGAAAATAAGCTTTATTGAGACACCGCTCCCAGCCAGGGGTGATCAGAGATTATGACCCAAAACATTTTGAAATTGAAAGCAGTGAAAAATATGTTTCAAGAACAGAGAAGGTAAATAATCACAGATCACTTCAAAAGCAATGACATTTTCAACACAATCTGGTTGTTAATGCCTCATTCCTTCCCCGCAAGGCTGTGAAATGATCTCTTGCAAAAAAAAAAGGTCGGAGAGTACTGGTCTTACAGACTTCTGGTGATGTGCCATCTCCTCAATGTTCCCTCATAAAATCAGTTGATTCAAATTTGTATACATAGTGTTTTTAATTATTGCAAAGCATTCCCAAAATATAAAGCTCCCTCCACCATACTTCACAGCAGGAATAAGGCTGTTGGTATGCAATTGCTATACCATAGAGTTACAAGCTTTATTACACTAGCCCATCAATGTTCCCTTCATGCACCCAGTGCAGACAAGCCAGTCACAACCCTGGCCACTATAAAATGCAGTTGATGAAAATGAAATAATATAAAGATATGTAGTCCTTTACATGAAAACCATCACACATAAGCATGTCTAACTCCTTCCCGAATTCCAGGTGGTGTAGGACCCATTGTGACCCAGACCAGGCTAGTAATAATGAGTGAATTGCATGAATCCAGATTGAGTCCAAGGGTTCACAGACAGTTTTTGCAGCTGTATGGGTGCATCAGATTGTCCACGATTTCTCACCAAATGCAATGTTGAGTCATGATTGATGTCAGTGTGTGAACGTGTGCGTTTGCGTGTGCGTGACTGTGTGCTGCCCTGTGTCTCAAGTCCCATTAACCTTTGTCAACAATTGCTGCTGCTCTTTCTTGCATCTGGCTCTGTGAAAGGAAATGAAGTGTCACTGTGACGCTGCTATTCTCCTCCTGATCATCGGAGCTAAGGGATCAGATTCTGAGCTCATTTTCCTGAGAAATGTTTCAACTCCCTGCAGATACATTATAGCTCCTTCTCATTATTCACACCATTAAATACATGGATCGTGTGTCATTAAAAAAATGTATGAATGAGCTGAAAATAATATGTGACGTCTTACTTGTTGAGGGACTTCGAACCACTGAGGGTATTGTAGATGCTGCACATCTCCAGTGACTCAGGTTTAGTTATGCAAACACCAGTAATGTGGGCAATTTAAATTCCCCTACAGATAAAATACCCCTTATGGGGGTTATCTGCACTGTCATTTTTCTCATGAAATCACAATACAAATAAAAATGTTTTTAAAAGAATGTTTTTAAATGGACTTTGGAGCAAAAAAAGACATGGCTGCAAATTTATTGACTGAATTTGTGATACCCTGGGTTACGCCGCACTCGACTTACGCCAAAACAATCTTACACCGCTTTTCCTAATTAATTTATAATAAATCTGCTTTTAAACCGAGTTTACGACGCACAAGGTGTAACTTTTTTGTTTTTGTCCTCACTGTGGCATCGGTTCAGCACAGTAATACACCAAGGGGAGTGTGTAGGACTGTGTGTGTATATATTTTTTAAAATACTTTTCACCACTGTGCAGTGGAATTTGTGCTCCCCATTTTAACCCAATCCGTGCAGTGAAATACACACGTACACACTAGTGAACACTAGGGGGCAGTGAGCACATGGGCCCGGAGCGGTTAAAAGCCCAAGCCACAGCACCTGGGGAGCAGTTATGGGTCAGGTGCCTTACTCAAGGACACTTCAGTCGTGACTTGTCGGCTCTGGGAATCAAACCGGCAATCTTCCAATT
>JAYDZG010000002.1:21266019-21283306 GCA_034509265.1 Microcambeva bendego
GCGAATGCAAGTTTTTTGTTTTCTCTATTCTAAACAATGGAGAGGAGCAGCTCTTCTATGTCACTAAAAGTTGCTTTTACCCACACCCTATAAATAACCCACAGACCTTACTGAACACCAGATGAACTGTTTAGCTGGGTCACCTTCAGCCTCCTTAGAGTGAAAAGAAACACAGGCTTTATTTTATTCATAATAGCATTTCACCCAGGTCCTTTTTGGGTGGATATTGGAGACTGTGCTGTTTGTGTTTTTATATGTGGATTGTATTTCAGCCTTTAATTGATACAAAAGGAGGTACAGTGTTTATTTGTGAGCAGAATATTTTGTTAACATGAAAGTCTTTTGGGCACACCTATAACAGGCATGAGGGCTGTAAACAAGCCAGCCTCTACCTGTTTTTGGATGATTATACACTTCCGTGGATCACAATGTTCACTTTATTTATTATCAAACATTGACTTAAATCTAAAAAAAAAAAATAATTAAATGTATTTTGCTCCACTTTAACAACAATTAACCAATTATTGTTTTCTGGCCATGAGGTCAGATTTTCCACAGTAATAAAAAAATAAAAACAAAGAAACTTTGATTCCACGGACCGGGAATCAAAAAGGAGGAAGAGGAGCAACTTCTACCAAGGATGTTACATACCATGGTGGAGACTCAGTAAATACTCAGTAAATAATAATTAAAAAAAAGAATAGAAATTGAGAGTGATGTGCCGGTGCACACTGCCGGTGAACACTGCGCAAGATCACGTGGGGAACATGCCCTCCAAGATGCCCCATAGCACAGAGCGGTGTGTCAGCCCCATTCGCAAATCAAAAACAGGGGAACTTCAGGTGCAAGGGGCAAGCACACAGTTCGCAGAATCACACACATATCTCCATCGCACACATATTACCACCTCCGGCCTCCTGAATGTACACCTCTAGACCCTCTAAAAGGATCTAGAGGATACCAAACTGTCTCTAAAACTTTTGAAAAGCTATGCTAGGACCTGTGGTAGGTCTCTTGCCACCCAGACACACTTTCAGTCAAAACTACCAACTGGACAGGGTGCCGATCTACAACCTACTCACTCACACACTCATGGATGAATTAATGTAACAAGTTCAACTTTTGCATGTTTTCTGGAACCGTGAACAGGCAAATTTCACACTGTGGCCAGAGAGTGAGCAACAAAGTCTTCAGGTCCCATGCTGATGTGTTCCTCCCACCACGTGTGCCACTTTGTGGTCTTTTATGTTTTTGAAGTAATTTCACAGATTTTGTTCCTTACTTTAAGCATTTCATCTATTACACCTACTAGTGCATTACCATTCTGGCAGACATTTGGGTCTCTAGTACATGGTTCAGCATGTAGACACTCATTGGATGCAGGAGTCGGAAGTCAGATTAGTCTCCTTGGAAACCAGAGACAGGGATGCGATACCAGCAACCTCCATTAGCAGAGCACTGAAGGAAAAGACGGACGCTGCCCAAGCCGATGCTGTCTAGGCAGACAATATTTTTTTTCATATAAGGTAAATTATGGATATAATAACTTATGGTACTTACATTTCTATATACATTATGTACCATGTTTATATTTTTATTACTGATTTAGCTTGATCAAAGGTGTGATGAGTGTGTAAGGGTGTATGAAAAAGTGATGGATATTTTGTGCGAAGGTCTGAAGTGCCTTAGCTAATCTTTCAATTTGGTAATGAAGTGTGTTTCTTGTATTATGTAGCATTTTGTAAGAATAAAAACATACTTTATGCGCCACATACTGCTTTCTGAGAAGTGTTGCAGTGAGAAGTCTTTCTCGAATCTGGTTTCTATACCGGTTTAATATAGCACTAAAGCTGATACTTTAATCCTCAAGAATATACGTCAGTCATTGCATAAATCCACAAGAGGTATTTTAGAGTTTTCATGTCACCGAACACTGAAAATACGGAGCACAGAGCTTAAGCTTATTGCACTGGTCTTACTTAGAATGTTTGCTTTAGCTATTTGGATTGATAACTGAGACTTGCATGTACTTGGCATTTTTATGAAGAATTATAAGGCATTAAGGAATGTGTAATTTGTTTTTTTTGCTTATTATTTTAATGTATGTTATTTATAGTAGGTTATAGTACCTCATTAGTGGTAAATTAATTGTTAAAACACAAATGGTACATACAATTGTACAAAACTTATATTTGAATTATTTCAGCATTTGGTATTTTTCGAAGATAAAATAATGAGAACACTCTTCACTTGATCAAAACTTCCTACATTGTTACTGTTTGTTGGTCAGAAATGTTCTTAATCTGGATAATTAGTTGGTGTACAAAGTATAACATTATGACCACCTTTTTAACTGACTGATAAGCGACAAACTGCAACACATCTTGTATTCTGACAGCTTTCTATCAGAACCAACATTAACTTCTTCAGCAGTTTGAGTCTGTTGAATGGGAGCACACGGGTTAGCTCTGAGAGCTGCAGGTTTGGAGATGCTCTGAACCGGCTGTCTAGCCATTACAATTTAGTCATTATCAAACTTGCTGTTTGTCGTTTGTCCATTTTTTCTGCTTCTAACATAAGCTTGAATGAAAACTACACTAACAGATAATCAGTGTTATTCACTTTACCTGTCAGTGGTCATAATGTTATGCCTGATCTGTGTTTAAAGCTATCAAACTCTGAGACCTGGCCTTTATTAATATAATCATGATTATGCACTGCTGAAACATGGGTCACAATGACCACAGTCTTTACTTTTGGAACCGTCAGGCTGGCTGCAGCCCCAAGGTTAAAATGATAAGCCTATACAAATATAAAAACTTGGTCAAGATATATTGTCTAAGATGAATAATTTATTCTATTTATTGTGCATGTAGAAATATGTGATATTCTTTTTTTGAAGTAAAACATCTGATAGAATTTCCCTTCCTTAGGTATCCACAGTAAAGCTGAAATGATTCCTTGAGTAACTTGAGTAATTCGATTACAAAAAAGCATTGAGGATTTTTTTCCGCCTCAAGGAATCATTTCATTCATGCAATTCTATAAAGCTCAAGTTGTTTTGCATAGATTAGTTTTACTTTTGCACTACGTGTTCACGCTGTGGGCAGGTTTCACAAAATAAGCCAAGGGCTGCATCCCAAATCACATACCGCAACAGCACTTAAAACAGTTCAATGAATAGTAAGTTTGCTGTGTGATTTGTCACGGAACTGTGAATGCTATGATATGCTGACTTCTTTCTTCATTGCAACCAGCACAGGCTTTTTAGTGAAAAAACCCCCACATATACACACACACCAAATTCACTTCATCTAACAGAAACAATCCCGACTGAACAGCCTCTTTAAAAACATAAAAGGTGTTTGACATTTATAAATATTCTCTTTAAACCATGTAATATATACAATTTTGCAGTTTCTTTTAAGAGACATCTTATCTCATATGTATTTATTTTTGCTCTTTATTAAAGCAAGATAATTTCTTATGTTTACTCGATCAATCGTTGGAATAATCATTAGAATACTCGATTACAAAAATAATCGATAGACGCAGCCCTACTCCACACACAGTGTTTGTAATTAATCCATTCACTGATGACTGTTGATGATTACACTATCCAGGGTCCCCACAATTCCATTCAATTTACCTGTCCATTATTGAGAGAAACTCTCCTCTTGCTATTAGGGCCTTTTTATAGATACTTCTATAGAAGTTGTTTCCTTGCCAGTGTAGTCATTAGCTTCTTCAAAAGATGTAGAAGCTATACACATATGATAAAACTTTGTTAAATACTTTGTATTTAGACGTACATGTATAGAGACTAGAGTTCTTCATTAACTGGTGATTAATAAGTTATGATAACCAGTAAGTAGTCATTTTAAAGTAGTCTCTGGCATTTGTGTCCACCTCAACTCATTAAAAAATCTGCAAAATGTTATCTAGAATAAAGCCTGTAATTATACTGGTTCAGTTTCTGTAATTCCTTTGTTTTACTCTTTAGTTCTCATTTTATGGATTCTGATATGGACTATGAGAGACCAAATGTTGAGACCATCAAGTGTGTGGTTGTTGGGGACAATGCAGTTGGCAAGACCCGGCTCATCTGTGCCCGTGCCTGCAATGCCACTCTCACCCAGTACCAGCTGCTTGCCACACATGTGCCCACTGTCTGGGCTATAGACCAGTACAGAGTATGTCAAGAGGTAAAGAACATTTTGCAATCCTAATTTACAAAAAAGAGGTCAGTAATTAAGCAAGTGAAAAACAATTTTAATTGTACCTAGTATTTTTGAACAAAAGCTGATGTTTGGTTTTGTAAACATACTTTTCATAGTTACAAGGGTAAATCTCCATGCATGTGATAGGTGTGTCTCTCCAACCAGGTTCTAGAGCGTTCTAGAGATGTTGTGGATGACGTCAGTGTGTCCTTGCGACTCTGGGACACATTCGGGGACCATCACAAAGACCGACGCTTCGCTTATGGCAGGTGAGCAATACAAAGATCTTTAATGTAAATTCTTTGGACCCAGCCTGGTAACTGCTTAAAGCTACAACATTTGCAACATATTGTAGTGTATAGTTATATGTGATTAATGCATAGTAAAGTGTAACTTACATTAAGTGTTGTGGCAGGTCTGATGTGGTGGTGCTGTGCTTTTCCATTGCAAACCCGAACTCCTTGCACCATGTGAGGACCATGTGGTACCCAGAAATTAAACACTTTTGTCCAAGAGCTCCAGTTATCTTGGTAGGCTGCCAGTTAGACCTAAGGTATGCTGATCTGGAGGCAGTAAATAGGGCCCGGAGACCTCTGGCCAGGTAAGAGCCTCTGACTTTTCCCATTTATAGGGAATTCTTAATAAATCCAATACTATTGCTTATGAATTTTAGAGAAAAGTAAAGTACCATTAAAAGACCGGTGTTGCTTATAGAGTTTTATTGATCGCACAGCTAATGATTAACACACTAAGACAGATTAAGTTTCTTGTACATTATATCTGGCGTTTTAACATCTTCTTGATGTTGGTGAAGTATTGACTAATTGTAACTCTTTCTTGATTTCAGGCCAATAAAATCCAATGAGATTTTGCCACCAGAGAAGGGTCGTGAAGTGGCCAAAGAACTTGGTGTCCCATATTATGAGACGAGTGTGGTCGCCCAGTTTGGAATCAAAGACGTGTTCGACAATGCCATCCGTGCTGCCCTGATTTCACGGCGCCACCTGCAGTTCTGGAAGTCACACTTGCGCAATGTCCAGCGACCTCTCCTCCAAGCCCCATTTCTTCCTCCCAAACCTCCTCCACCTATTATAACAGTGCCTCCTCCCCCGAGCAGCATGGAGGAGCATCCGGGCCGCTTACTGGAGGACCCTCTATGTGCAGATGTTGTTCTTGTATTACAGGAGAGCCAAAGAATTTTTGCTCACCGTGTCTACCTTGCCACGGCCTCGTCCAAATTTTACGACCTCTTTCTGGCAGATCATCGGATGTCTGAAGAAAAGAAAGAAAGCACGCGAACTCGGGTTCCTCTTTCTGGTCGTGAGCTGCTTATGCGAGCGGCCAGCTTTGATGTTTGCGAGAGTAACGATGAGCGGGAGCGAGCAAACCTGCGAGCCTGCACCAGTGATGGGACTCTTAGAGGGGGGGAAGGAGGTAGATTGCTCCCGGCCTTCAGTCGAGCCTTTGTGAGTGTAAGTGAGGAAATGGTGGATGATCCCGTGACGTTAAATGCCAGACCAGTGACCGTGGTACACATGGACCCGTCCATGCATCTGGGACCATTCCGTGCTGTCTTGCGTTATCTATATACAGGGAAGTTAGATGAGCATGAGAAGGAGTTGATGCAGGTGGCCCACATTGCTGAGCTTCTGGAGGTGTTTGACCTCCGCATGATGGTGGCAAACATTCTAAACGATGAGGCTTTCATGAACCAGGAGATTACAAAGGCCTTCCATGTGAGGCGCACCAATCGAATCAAGGAGTGTCTGGCCAAGGGGACCTTCTCTGGTAAGAAAGGCTTTTGATTCCTTTCACACTGCTTTTGTGAAAACACTGCATTTTCAAAACGTCCGCTCGTTACATTTTCTGACCAATGTGCAAGTTTGCGACGTGCAAGTCTTCAGCAGAATCCGACCAGTTTGAGCCTTTTGAGGGATAAATGTTGTTTTATTAAGCTCTTTTCTTCCCTACATCATCAATAAATCGAGCAACTCAGCCGGCTGCCTCCCAGCGAGACGGAACAGCATCCGATTTTTTGCCAGCTGGCTTTTTAAGCTTATGTAATCAGACATTTTGAGTAAGCCAATGATGGTTGATTTTTAGAGCAGAATTGGGAATTAGGGGCAGGTGTTTCAAGCAGCTCTGCTGACCAAGGATTTTTCTGGTCCTTACACAACAGCTTTACTGTTTCTTTTTTACATGTCAGTATTTCATCAGCTTTTTAGTAAAACAAAAATAACTTTGTGAACTGCCATTTTTTGCAGTACAGTACTTACATTAGCTATCACTGACAGTACCAACGTAAAAATCTCTGTTGCCTGTTTATGAAAAACACATTTGTTGTGGTGCCTCCGGGTAGGTATGAATTTCCCCAATTTTGCATGATGCTTCCTCTCCACTAATACCCCGACCCCTGCTCCAATTGAGGAGATCATTCACACATGCTAACTGAAGCTAACACTCTCCCCCTTATATATGTGAGAAGCTGTAGACTGCAGCACTAGGCAGTGCACAACGAAAAGAATTCACTCTATTCTCCAACTTCAGGTTAGTGAGTGGTATGCATCCATGTTTCCGGTTGTAGTAGTTGTTGGGAGAATTGCTGGCAGATGTATAAAGCAAAAGTGTCTATGACTGGAATAACATACCAACATCAAGAGAAGAAAACGTCTCTACATTGGTGTGTGCGTCTGTGCGCTTATTCAAGGTACAACTCGGAAATTACCTTTCAAAGATTTCCAGCAGATCCTGAAGTGCGAGCTCGGAGGCGTCTAAAGGTCCGTAGGGACACGGGTGACTTCATTGTGATGGGTGACTTCGCTGTTAATTGTTTATTTATATTATTTTATGCCCCACCCCTTAACAACACCGCCCCCTGCATTTTAACATCATTTTGGACTAGCAGCAAAATTCAGAAAAGGCTGGGGTGAGTGTGTAATGTAAGATGAATAAGACTCAAAAGCTAAATAAGGTACAAAATAAATCTGATGATAAAAGCTATTATACACAGGTGTGTGTGTGGGTTATCCAGCTATATTCTGGGGGGGGGCAGGATAGGATATTAGAACAAACACAAGTACTTGGAACGAAACTGAACTTGTCCATATGGACTTTAAGAAACCAATTCAGGATCTGCTGGAAATCTGTGCTAGGTAATCTCCGAGTTTTACCTTGAATAAGTGCACAGGCACACACCCGTGTAGAGACTTGATGTTGATATGTTATTCGTTTCTCCTTTTGCTTAAAAACAGTCACGGTCGCTATTGTTTTTTACTTCTGTCGGCAATTATTTACACCACTACAACAACATTTTGTCATCTCTCCAATAGGGTGGCAGCAGTATACAAAAAGACAGCAGTATTATTTTAAAAATTGTAGACAAGTAATTGTTTATGCGGATCAACAATGTGTACAAAGAGATACAATCAACTAGCAGAGGTTATAAATGCACCAGTTATGAGTGAGTTACTCTTCTGCTTTATTCCCCACCTTATATAAACAAGCCAACGTTCATGTGAATGGATTAGTCGGATGGCAGACCTCAGATTTGAACCAAGGAGTCAGCTCTGGTGTGCTAGTGTGTTTAACCGCTGTGTCACCCGAGCCACTGTGTTCTGCTTTTACATGCAAGATTAAAGTTCGTGTATTTAATTGAAATATCATTTCAGAAATATCAAAGCATTTACTGTTAAAAGCAAAGCAGTTACTACATAGTGCATCACTTACAAGGATTATCTCTTGTTTCTTTAATGCATGCATATGCTTTGCAGATGTGGTGTTCAAGCTGGATGATGGTACAATAATGGCCCATAAGCCTCTGCTCATCTCAAGCTGTGACTGGATGGCAGCCATGTTTGGAGGACCCTTTGTGGAGAGCTCTACTAAGGAGGTACAATTGTTTCCTAGCTATACATTTCGATTCCTGATGAGCACAGCGGCAAGAAATGCTACCAATAAAACTGAAACAGATTTGGTCAGGGTTTCTTTAAACCATCCTCCAGACGTACAGAGGGAGTGCTAACGCACCCGGTATTGGTAGAATTGGAAGCACACAATCAGGAGCATAACAAACATTTTGAACAGGAATTTGGAATAGCTGTGTGACCACTGTTTATTCCCATGCGTCTCTCAGGTGTTATTTCCAAACACCACCCGTAGCTGTATGCGTGCAGTCCTGGAGTACCTCTACACAGGCCGATTCTGTTCTCGTCCAGACCTGGACGCTATGGAGCTCATCGTCCTTGCAAACCGTCTGTGTCTGCCACACCTGGTTGCACTGACAGGTACTCACAGAGCTCAACCCTAATCATTTTAGCTGCTTTAATCTTAGAAGAAGAATTCTCTTTTCATAACCGTGTAGTGAAATTAGTCCTCTGCATTTTAACCTAATCCGTGCAGTGAAACACACATATACACTGTAGTGAACACTAGGGGTCACTGAGCACACGTGCCCGCAGCGGTCTAGTCTTCCCTGATTAGCATTTTCAAATCTAGCACTGACAACTTTTAGATTCTTATTGACAACAACTTAGATTCTTATTGACAAATTTAACAAATTGAGGATAATGAAGAAACATAAAAAATACAAATTAGCGTAAAAATGAATTATTGGGACAGTGCATAAATCTCTGGAGCTGTATGAATAGGGGATAATTAGATACATAGACAGAAATCCAGAAAGAGGGTTTAGACCAGGAGGACACCAAGTAGCCCCCAAGGACAACGTCAGTCATGCTGTGACTCATCTGTGAGCTGCGTCTGAAATGTAATTTTATTCAGTTGCTATTCTTTTAAATTACACTTATTTATTTATATAGACTTTACAAATGCTGATATCTAAAAAAAAATGAAATGTTGTTTGTACATGAATTTTTGATAAGTTTAGGCAAACTCTGACCCATTGAAAATATATTTTTTTGTCTATGAAATGTAGAAGTGATCATGTGATTGCTGAGATTCGTAGAAATAAAGTATTGATTATTGATATTATCTGTTTCCCACCTTGTTAAGTCATTGAAAATTATTGTTAGAAATCATTAATGTGATCAGTGTCTTCATACAGATAAATGAGTATCATTAATGATTAATAATAATAATAATACAGAACTAAAAGCAAACTGAGCAAATTTGTAATTGTGTTAAACTCGTAGACCTTCGTATGACACAATACACATGAAGTAGTTCTCAGTTTTAAAAAGGTTGGTGACCCCAAGTTTAGACATTATTTTGCCCATTTATAAGAGCAGCACTGTCGCCTAACAGCAAGAAGGTCCTGGGTTCAAAATAACATAATAATGATGTATTTGTGTGCTTCGATTCCAGAGCTATACACTGTGACTGTGCTCATGGAAGCTGCCATGATGGGTGCTGATATAGATGGAGATGTACTGGTTTTTCTGGAAATGGCTCAGGTACATTTTGGGATTGTGTTTTCTAGTATCACAGCATTTTATGCCATGGTGTTGCTCATAACTAGAATTGTCCATGTAAACAAATGCCTTCACGTAACCATGATGAGGAGGGCAAGCTTAATAAACAGCCATGTCGCCCGAGTGCCTCACTGACAGGTTATCTTATATCTTATATTCACAATGGCTGTTGTGGTGCTTTATTAATAACATTTTTACTTCATGAATAAGTGCTAATTCAGTTTAAGAATGTCTTCTTATGACAGTCATTTGCATTGAGCCCACATGGTGATTGGTGTCTTAGCCAGAGGGCCAAGTAGATTGGTAGACATAGTGGCTGCATGATATCTCCAGTTTTAGCCACGCATGTCTAAATTCTATAACACAGATGTGCCTAAGATACAACACACAGTATGAGAACAAAATCAAAGTGTAATTATTATGGCTTGTATTTCCCTCAGTTTCATGGTGCCCATCAGCTTGCTGGATGGTGTCTCCATCACATCTGCACCAACTACAACAGCGTCTGCCGCAAGTTTCCTCGTGACATGAAGGCCAAATCACCAGGTATCCGAACTACAATGTTCAGTTCAGTTCATTGTCTTTAATCCATAGCCTAATTAGGGGAGGGGGGGTGCTGAGCCTATCCCAGCTCTTCAATGGGCAGAAGGCACATGGTAACACCCTGGATGGGGCGCCAGTCCATCATAGGTACCTACAGAACAATGCAGTGTCTTCAATTGACCTGGTCTTTGGACTGTGGGAGGAAACTGGAGGACCCCGAGGAAACCCATGCTGACACTGGGAGAACATGTAAACTCCACACAGAAAGGCCCTCGATCACCCCACCCGGGGATCGAACCCAGGTAGCATGTCTTTGGACTGTGGAAGGAAACCGGAGGACCCGGAGGAATCCCACGTGGACATGGGGAGAACATGCAAACTCCACACAGAAAGGGCCCCACCTGGGGATCGAACTCAGGACCTTCTCCACTGTGAGGCGACAGTGCTACCCACTAAGCCACCGTGCCACCCTGAACTACAATGTATCACTGTAATATCCAATCCAATCAAGCATGATTGATTTAACCGAGGCTCTGACTGGCAAAACTTTCTAGCGAGTTATCGTATGTGCTCTTACAGAGAATCAGGAATACTTTGAAAAGCATCGTTGGCCTCCTGTGTGGTACCTGAAGGAAGACGACCATTACCAACGTGCACGTAAAGAGCGGGAGAAAGAGGACTACCTGTACCAGAAGCGCCAGTGTAAACGCAAGTGGCTCTTCTGGAATCTGCCTTCCTCACCATCCTCTAACTCGCCCTCCTCTCCTGGATCCTCCGCTGTCATGTGATCGACCAAGATTGGAGGCCTTAACGAACAGCCCTAGGAGATAAATGCACACATCAACAGGGACAGCCATGTTGGCTAATTTACAGACGCTGCTTCTTTAGTGGTTAGAGGTTTAAGATCTACATTCTACAAGTCACATTCTTGAAATCTTTGCAATGACTAAAAAACCACTAACGAATACCTGATAAATATGTTCTACAGTCAGTGAACACTTTTTAAAAGAAAAAAAAACCTTTGACATTTGACCCCTCCACCCCACACGTACTTAAGGTTTCACGTTCTGCATGGAGAGGCATGCAGATTTTTTTGCAGAATGTTACACCAGGATTTTACAGTACAAATGACCCCTGGAATCAAACCATGTTCACTTTTTACATTCTGCTCACATGAAAACAATCCTAAAATGAAAAAGTAAACCAGTCTGAATGGTGACAGTGACCTCCTTTCTATCTCTGTAGTGACCTTTCGTAAAGGGCTCATTTCTTTCTTGTAATTGGACCCATTTACAAACTGTAAAAATGAAATAATTGCACAAACAACAGTTGGCACCCAGGAAGCCCAAAATGCCACTATGAAATGTAATAACTGGGGCATTCAACTGAGATCTAAAACCGTCTGCTGCACAGTCAGTTGTTTTTGGGACTCCTCTAACTAAACATCTACAACTGCACAATGCCCAGAATGTGTATGTAGGCTGTGTGGCACTTGCTGTAGGCTTTACCAAAGTAAACTTTTAAATGCTTTACTTAGGGGTGTCTGCAATACATCCTGAGAGAAGCCAAATAGCCAATTCTTTCAAGTCTGCTATATTACCTTATACTTTAATAATATTAAAATGGTGAGAACTACTATATTAAAGTAACTAGATAAAGCATTTTAAATTACATTAGGACCTAAACTCTCCCTGTAGTAGCACTCCAGGACCAACTGAAAAATGTCTGCTTTACTTTTAAAATGATTAAAACAGCTGCTGTTTTAGTTTTATTTAAAAGTGAGAACCATGTGTGATAGCTGCAAATCTATATCACCTTACGCTTTATTATAGTGTACTAAATTGGTTGTTTTGAATTAAAACTTGAACCTATTTCTGAAGGTAGGAGCTCTTACAGAGCAGAGTTTACCAAACTCTTCAGTGGTGAACCCTGCATGGCACATACATAGATTGGCCATTAGATACAGTATTTACATTACAGTAGAGTATACACAAGGGCAAGCTGTTTCTGAAATATATCCACAAACAGTATTACAGTCTATGTAGATAGCAAATAATGCTTATACCTATTTAGTTTCCAATCTTTAGCATAATGTAAATAGAACCTAAAGCAAGGAAATTACAGTCGTTGAGATGATTGTACTTTTATAAGTACAATCCCCACAATGCTTTTGAACAAAATGCTGTTTACAATGCTTAATTAAAACTCCTGGTGGTTGGATACACAGCAAGCATGGTACATATAGAGTAGTAAAAACTAAGTCTCATTGTAGATACTGCATTTAATTCATGCCATTTTAACTGATTCATGAAAGAGATTCTGAATGTTCCCGTCACATAATGTGATCGGGTAGACGGGTCGTGTTACCCCATATAGGCCAAGAATTACATTCTGTGACTGACCGATAAAACTAAGATAATTTTGGTCCATCTTGTGTACATGTGGCATTGAATATAACCAACACACAAAGCTAAGATTAAACTGAAAGGTTTTGTTGGATGAAAAAAGTAACAAGTAAATATTAACATATAAATTAAACAAACACTTTATAATAATAACAAGTCTTGTATGTCATATTTTGACCTGATGTTCATACTGTGCAACCCAATCGTAATCCAAAAAAAAACATCATGAAAGTGTCCAGATATACACCAAAGTATTAAGACCTAATTAAAAAGTTTGGCGTCTACAGTATATCAGTATGAGTAGAGTCACTGGGTATGAATACAGAAAAAGGCAATTTGTTACAGTAATATATTTAAGATATGTTTAAATAATACACACATAGACTAGATGATATTCTATTGGGTAACCAACCCTGTGTCATTCTAGTTTGGTAGGCAAATTGGGTAAGTTCCATTAACTTTATTTAAATGATCGTTTAATAAAATCAGGATGGACAGACTGCATTCTGTGGTGCACAGAAATTGAAACTAAAAGTATTTTATTGATATTGTGTTATGGTTTGTAATTGTGACAAACACAGCTTTTGATCAGTGTCGTTCGGATATGTTTAAGGTCAAATTGTTCTAGTTTCAATAATTCAAATTAGGGGAAATATGTGACTAGTTGCAGTGGGTGTGGTGTTTATCAGAAATGTACAGTCACCAATCAGCTAAATAATCGGTTTATTTTGGAGCCTGGCATTACTACAAGAATGTATTTAGACATTTTACATTAAAATAGACTGAAACTGTACATATGTTCATGTAATTATGTAAATGCAAAGGCTACGTTTTTCTTTACTCATCTGATGTGTTTAGCTGCTTTCCAATAGAATTGGCCGAACCAAAAGTCTTTATTTTCAGCTTTTTTTAGAAAATGAATTTTGACCTTTTTAGGAGCGATTGTAAAAACTTTATAAAGAATATAATTCTTGCAATTCTTATGAAACAATTGAAAAGTTTTCTTGGACAGCAATGGTACAGTACCAGGTTAACATATCGAAAAATGTCCTCACTAGTTCAGCTGAATTCATGTCTCCTGCTGCAGTAAAAGCACCTCATGCCTTAATGTAAAAGAAACTGTAAAGAATTCTTGTTACTCTATGCTGTAAGTGTCTGTACTGAGACATAAGTGAAACTGCAAGTACCAAACATGTTACACACAGTATGTATATATGTATTTGAAGTGTCCATACTGTATATTTATGACAGTGTGTTTTAATTGATTTTCAAAACATCTTGCCTTATTTTTATTGGCTTCATAAAATAAGCACTTTGGAACTTTGTGAAGATTGTATTAGTATGTTGTCATCGGAAGGTATCATTATTTTTTGCCTTACAAAAGGCCTTACAAATCCAGCTTCGTCCACCCCATCACGACCCACGGCCAATCAAATGAATGCAGGGAATTTCACCTTTAATTCTTCTTGCATTGTTTTTGACTCTATTTTGCCTAAATGCTCTTTTAACAATACCATAATGCTGTGTATGGAATTAAGTACATACATGATGTGTATGGAATTAAGCAGGCGGGTAACGTGAGAGCGTTCAGGTTCAGTAAGGTGCATGTTATAGGAAAGCATCTTGAATTATGACCCTGGTTGATTGTGAGGGCTCAGCATTTACTACTGCTTTTGCTTTAATATGAAAAATTAGACTAGATAGCAGGCTGAGTACGATGCAGTAAATTAGAAACTGTAGTACATCACATCCTTCACAGTAGTGCAGCATGTAATTTCTATTATATCAGAATCTGCAGAAAATCAGGTGTAAAAAGTCAATTTAAAACAAAAATACAATTATAAAATGTGGACTTATTTTTACGAAACCCTGTTTACGGTGCTAACATACCACCGCTGCAAAGCACAAACCAAAGGGAGAATGAGTACCATCAAAAGATGTGTTTTTGCGGCACAATCACAACATATAGTCGCTATGTAATAGAGTTTCTTAATATTACATCGTTGAATACAAAACTTGAATGTTTTCTCAGTACTAAAAAACTGATGCAGACACATTTAGCTTCCTCTTGGTATTTGGGGGGTAGGGGGGTACTCTGACATTGTAGCATGTGTAAATGAATTGATGTATGTAATAGTGTTTATTCATTAAATCTTAAGTAGCCAAAGTCATTGTGTTTTCTTTGGGTTTCTTTAGGTGCTAGCATACAACTTTGAATAATATTTATTAGTCTTGTTATGGCAATCCCCGGGTGGGATCTAGGTCCTTTCTGTGTGGAGTTTGCATGTTCTCCTCATGTCCGTGTGGGTTTCCTCCGGGTACTCTGGTTTCCTCTCACAGTCCAAAGACCTGCCAGGTTGATTGGAGACACCGAATTGTCCTGTAGGTTCCTGCAATGGACTGGCACCCCATCCAGGATGTTACCATGTGCCTTGCGCTCGTTGAAGAACTGGGATAGGCTCCAGCACCCCTCCCCGGACCTAATTAGGATAAGGGGTTAAAGAAAATAACCCGAACTGAACAGTTGTGGTCTAGCAGGTAAGGTTGGTTCAAACCCTACCATCGCCAGGTTGCCACTGAATGACCCTTGAGAGAGGCCCTTCACTGTCATTTGCTTGGACTGTACACTGTAAGTTGTCTGCCAAATGCCAGAAATGTCATGACGTTCAGCTGATCCCAAACGGGGTCCCTTCAACCTTCATCCTCATATTCCTATTGGCACCAAATGTCCTCCCTGACGCAACCCTATTTATTTGGGCTTAGGTCTTTGCTAAGGCAAAGGTAGTTACAGAAATCTTTCGGATCCCAAGAATACCATAAAATACATTGTAAATCCATATACAGTATATGTACTATTTCATTTGTTAGTTTTAGCAGAGCTGATATTCCAGCCTTGGCCCATTTCCGGCCATTTAAATGGTGGCCAGAAAACCACTCACTGCTTTGAATGATCAAAAAAAGGCTTTGCAAAATGCAGGGCCAGTAGATCAGAGGTTAATGTACTTGAAGATGTCACTGTTGGAACTTAAGTAAGGCCGGTATTTGCTTGGATTGTAAAAGGAGCAAGAATGAGTACTTTTAGATAGAAGTGTGTGGTAAATGTCAAACGTGGCAATGCAAACAGCTTAACTGTCACCTCTGCAGTCTCAGTGTCAATAAAGACTACCAGGAGATTTAACTGTGACTGACATGTCTCAGGACCATTGAAAGCGTCCAGTAGGCCGTCTTAGTTTCCCAAATTAACCTCGTAATTTGAGATATTAGCCACGCTATCGCTTGTTTTTGGACGGAGCAGGGTGATCAGTGACGTTCGTCCCATTTTCAAGGTAAAGTCGTGAAAAGCCGTTAAATAACGAAGAGAAAACGCCATTGCTAGAGTTTTGTCTGTTCTGGACTCGTCAGAGACAATGTTTTGAATTGTACATGTACTGTAAACGTAGCGGCTGCTGCAGTTGTGTTCATTTGCGATAAAATAAATAAATAAATAAATAAAAATAAAGTTAAGTTAAGTTTACTAATCCCGGTATTCTCTTTGTGGCGTGAAGACGGTTGAGATGAAGTTTCGCGCGTTTTCTCTGCTTGTGGTCGCGTTCGTGGTCTCGTGCCAGCTCGTCCAGGAGAAGCGTGAAGGCCAAAGTCTGACAGAAGAAGACGAAGCTTTTTGCAAGTAAGATTTACACACACAAAACACGACAAATACTTCAATTTTTCACTTTTAGGTGTTAGCTTAACTGTCTGTGTAGGACTAATTAAACACGGGTTCTAAAATATGGCAGACATTCTCAACTATTATCGAATTTTCAAATATTCCCGATAAAAGCTACATGTTTCATTATTTATAACGCGTTGGCTTACTTTTTGCGATAGCAAAGATTGACATGTAATATGAATATCTTCATGTTCATAATGAATGTTTAACTGTATAATACACGAGTCAAACACGTTGTTTGACAAATGCTAATAACATGTGACGTTTTTGCTTATAACTGACACTGCTCTGTGAATGATTTTAGCAAGATGTTGAGGTATGTCTGTGGGGATTTGTTCCTATTGAGTCAAAAAAGCATTTATATGGCTGGCCACTGATGCTGGTCAATAAAACCTAGGTTGATATTTCAGTTAATTAAACAGGGATGTCCCATATCTTATAGGGGTCCACATACTTTAAACTAGTTCTAGTATATTGTCCACAGTAAGTTTAAATTCTGTAACACAAATAATAGTTTCTCTGTGGGCATTGGTACCTTTATACAATTCTTCACTGGCACTGAACAGAGGCGAGGATAGCACCCACTCTTCTAGTTCTGCCTGTTTGCTGTTTCTTATACACATTGGGTTATTGGATTATACCATATTCCATACAGTTAATTGTTATAAACATCAAGTTAATGTGTTTGTCTCACTGTTCTAAACAATGAACCTTTAATGTTTACTTTGTTAAGGATATTCAAGCATCTTGTTGATGCTGCTGGTAGAATCTTGTGTCTCTGGGGTTATAAAAATGCCTACATTGTTATTGCAGTAGTAAATGATGAGCAGCAAACATAAATCTTAGCCATTGTGTAGTTGTATTTCTGATGGAGGACTTTTTGACACACCCAAAGAGGTGGAGGGTTATGGTGGGCAGAAATTTTACCCAAAAATCTTATTGGGTCAAAATGTTTTCCTAACCACAATGAAATGCCACCTA
>JAYDZG010000002.1:21293944-21304034 GCA_034509265.1 Microcambeva bendego
TACAGTAACAGTACACAGTGAAACGAAACAACGTTCCTCCAGGATCAAAGGTGCTACACAGAACAGTAAACTACACACTACCTACTACCTACCTGGTCAACATAGTTCTTTATGTGAAGCACAATTTTAAATATTCTATTCTATATTCACCGTTGTGACATTATACAATTATGAGTCTATTCATATATCAATATAACATTGATAATGGGGAAACGGACTCCTTTTCCTGCCTGCAAATATTAGCACATAATAATATTTCAAATAAAAGCAGAGGCACCAATGCTTTTGGCCGAGCCTCTCTGAAAGTACGAGAAAATAAAATCTAGTACCAATTTTTCATAGTTTGCAACAAAAATTCAAAAATCATCTTCTATTTTTTATTAAAGTTGGTAATATATTTAACTGTTCATGAAATAGATTATTTAAATTCCCCTAACTATACTGTAGCACACAAATGTTTTTTAATTGTATTCTAAACAAACCTTTTATTAATTCATGTCATGTAGCGGGGACATTCATCATTGGGAAGGAAATCTTCTAATATTTTACTTGATTAGTCAGACAGCTTTGTATTGGTTTGGTCCTTTTCTCTGCATGAATAAGTGGACTTAGATCATGCCAGTAAAATGCCCTTACTGCATTATCGAGCCAGCAGACAACGTTCACAATGGGGGTCAAGCATTCAGGGTTTTTTTCTCTTCTCTTGATGTCTGCCATACTTGTATATACATGCCGATGCTCATTATTTAACAGTTTGCCTTTAGGCTAGCACTGTAACAGTCTGACGTCTTGACCTGAAAGCCTATGAGTATGTATTTAAATTTCACGTTGGATAATCGGGGACGTGCACAGAGATTAGTCATGTACGATGTTTGTTTCGAGGATCTTGCTGTTTTGTTTTGACTCATTAACTACAACACAGAAATAGAACTAGATCAGATGGTCAGCGAGCTGCGAACATTTGCATCGATTAATATGTGGGTGAGCTCTTACTTATACCGTATGGAGGAGACCTGACCATTCTGCATCATCACATCCACAAACTTTGAGATTGGTTGCCAGCTAAAGTTCTTTCAAGTTTAAGTTTTAGTATCTCCAGTCGTTGGTAGCCGGGGTCTGAATTTTTAACGTGATCATAATTTAAATTGGTTTAAAATAAAGCTTTTCTTTTAACACCAGCCTTTACAAGAGTCAGAAGTTCAAAGCTCTGAAGTGTTTTAATCTCTCATCCTGCCTGTTTTTTTACCACTCTTGGGATGCCAGTCCCTCTAGGCTGTAGAAAGTCTTCTTTGAGACTTTATAAGCCTCTGTGGTTCAGTTAGGGACTGCTGTTGTTTTATGCGGTGCTTAGGATAAGATGAGGCTTTTAAACCATTACGGTGATTAAAAGTGCCAGGATCTTCTGAGCATGCTTACTGCCCTGGTATTAAATGTTACCTTTCTCTTTTTTTCACTCAAGCTGCTTTTCCATCCTCCTGTGTCGCGCTCTCTTTCTCTCTCACAGTAAATCATTTTGTACGCTCCGCTTAAACCTGTGTGGGGGCGTCATGAGAGAAGATTTGAATGTGCAAGCCCCCCCCACCCCCCCCCCCCTTCGATATTTTTTCTTCTTGTTTCGGTAAATCGCTGCATTCTTTTATTTTAAACCACAGCGCCTGTGATTACAACAGGGGCGGCATCCTCTTCAACGCTAAGCCTGGCAATGCCCGCGGCTGCTAGTCGTCTCTACGAAGCGCTGCCCACTCACCCACGCCAGCCTTGGCACTGATGCGGCATAACAGTGCGCTATCTGCCATCCGAGGGTGGGGTTCCTTTCCGGAAGACCCTGTGTGTCTTTCCCAGGGAAAACCCACACGTCCACCCATGCAGGATTCCGGTAGGTTCTTTTACTGCTGGGCCTCTTCAATCAATAGATGAATAAAAACAGAAGGATTTGAAGGTTGCCGGGTTTTATTTATCACGTTGTGGGCGAACGTCCTCAATTTCTCTAGCTGGGATGGTGGAAGAAATAATCATCGGTGGAATATAGAAAGATAGACAAGTACTAGAACAGGTAAATCAAATGCAATAAAATGCCAAACCACCGGAAAAGTGATGACCACGAAAGCAAACAAACCGCCACAAGTGTTCCTTTAGGTTAGTTCTTAATAACAAAAAGTTCCTTAGTTGATACAGCTGAGATCAAAGGTTTGAATCTCCAGCCGTGCTTTTGGCCCATTGGGTATCTACACACAGAGATAAATGTCTAAGCATGGGGGCAGGGATTGGCTGAGAGCCCATTCCATCACTCTTCTGTCTTTTCTGGTCATGTCTGTTTAAAATCTAATACATGTTGTATATGTAGAACATTTCCCATTGCCAGTAATATTAGCACAGGGTTCTATCCACTGGAATGATTATTTAACTCTGCACTCTTCAGCTATCATGAGGGAAGGATTTTATTGTCCTGCACACATGTGTATGTGGTTCTAAAATAAAGGCATTTTTTTGCAGGTGCTTTTTAGATAATCAACTAACAGGAGAGTATCATGTAGGCTCAAATGTAAACCAAACTATGGCCCGCGGGACATTTGCAGGCAGTGAGGTATTTTAGAAATAAAATTCAACTTCACTCACATTTTCAGCATTTAGCAAACGCCTTTATCCAAAGCGACTAACATTACAGTACAGTATACAGTCTGAGCAATGAGGGTTAAGGGCCTTGCTCAAGGGCCCAACAGCAGCGACCTGGAAGTAGTGAGGTTTGAACCGTCATCCTTCAGATTAGTAGCCCAGTGTATATATATCATTAGTATCCTATTATATATCATTCCCTCATGATCTCTTACTCTCGCTCTCTCTCTCTCTCTCTCTCTCTCTCTCTCTCTCTATATATATATATATATAAGATAGTCCAAGATAGATCGCTAAACAGTTTATATAGTTTTATTAAAATAAAGTGTTCGTTAGTAATCACGTAGGTATGTTATATTTTTATTTACTTTTACAAATATTACAAATGTCTGTATACTGTGTTGTGCACATTCTCTACTTAATTTCTCTGCCAACAAATAAAAACTGCTGGACACCACTGGCGTATAAGAACCTAAAATGAGACCATAACACACACACACACACACAGGCCACTTGTAACAAATCAATAAAAAGCACAGATCCATGTTTGTCCAGTAGCAATAACATGATTGTGTTTATTTCTGTCTTACTTCCTGTTTTTGGATGGTGAAAAACCCGCCTCTAATCTGAATGGAATTGTCACTAACAATTACGTGAGTTAACAACATGGCCTTCTGTAACTCTACCGTCTTCCACCGCTGTTTTATTAGGAAACAACTGCAATCACGTGACCCCAAACTATCCCAGCAGGGAAATATAATGTGTAGTGTACAGTAGCTTTGTTTTGTTCAATCCAGCTGCACACATGCTTGTTTTTTAAAGGTCCTACAGCTGGAAATAAAGATGGGGTCAGGGATTCGTAGTATTTCACCACTTCCTGTCAGGCATGAACCACGCTGAAGATTCTAGTGCCTGGTACATTTGAACTTTGCACTGTATCACAGATTTTTCCTCTTTCCATCTTATCTTCCCTGTAGCTCTGACCCCTTCCTCGTTCTCTTCGTGCCAGTATTACTCGGCTCTTGTGTTTTTCTCTTACCTCTTAGCATTCCTCAGAGTTTTTGCACTAACTCAAGACTCCTCGTTTCTTTTCCTGTAGAACATACCTTCTTTGGTTTGAAGCTATTGTCATGTGACTCTGAAGTTCTAACTTAATTTTTACATTTCGTTTAGTACATTTGTTTTATTTTTTTTATTTGAATATATATATGCTTCTGAAATACTTTGCTATACACAGACTCCTACAATGAAATTATGCAAACTTGTATAACGGTGCATCGTATGAGCCTTGAATAATGCACAAACAAGGGCAAATTTATTTTTAAAGTTAAGATGGCATGTTCCTTCATGTATACCACTGGTGATGGGAAGATCCAGACAGCTTGGGTTGGTTAGATGGTTCATGACCATCAACCACTGCTCTGATCACGCTCCAGAGGTTTTCCAGGTCTGGAGATTGAGCTGGATCTAGTTGTCCTCCATCCTGATCCTTGATTGTCCTGACTTGATTGACGTCACGCATTTTCATTAATTATATTGATAGAATATAATGCACCACACCTGGTTGTAACACATTATTATTATTATCACATTATCATTGTGTTTAAGATACAGATGTTCACTGGCGTATGTCATTACAATCTGGGGCATGAGGAAAATATAAAAAGAGAATAATCCTAATTTAACATAATAAAAGTACAATAATAATGTCTGCATGCACACTGAGCATGGAAGGAGTTTCGAGTTCACAGAGGCAATAAGCAAGTCGCTCAGGAATATGACTTTGCTACTGAGGATGTCAGGATAAACATAAAGAAATTAAATTTCTATTTATATGAAGCCTGGAAACTGTGGAGCATTTGTTGGAGAAATTGCTTCAGCGCAGAGCATCAGGAGCCAGACTGTAGCAGCCTAAGTAATTAACACTTGCGTTAACTGGAGATGATGGATATTATCTGGCAGAACTGTTGCAGAAATGAGGACAAAATGTCACCCGGCTTCAAGCTGTTTAGGGGGATTTTGCCCAATCACGGTAAAAGAATGTTCTTGCCTATAAAAGCAAGAACGTCTTAAAAATGCTCCTGTCTGTAGCAAACATTTGATTGGTGCTGATGTTTCAAAGTTCTTAATCTGCTTTCTTGAATACATTTATTTCTGTTCCATTATTGTACCTAAAGTTTGCATTTTGACACCATCTTTATATTCGACTTTTCAAAAGTACAATACACAAGCTTGTCCTGAAGGGATGGACTTGGTCTGCAACAATTCTTTAGATGTTTAATGTAATTCAGTTGTAACATAGGGGTTGCATGGTGTCTTAGTGGGTAACACTGTCGCCTCACAGGGAGAAGGTCCTGGGTTCGATCCCCGGGTGGGTCGATCTAGGTCCTTTCTGTGCGGAGTTTGCATGTTCTCCCCGTGGCCGCGTGGGTTTCCTCCGGGTTCCTCCCACAGTCCAAAGACATGATACAGGGTTGATTTGAGACACCTGTAGGTACCTGCGATGGACTGGCGCCCCATCCAGGGTGTTACCTTGTGCTTTGCACCCATTGAAGAGCTGGGATAGGCTCCAGCACCCCTCCCAGACCCTAATTAGGATAAGGGGTTAAATACAATGAACTGAACATTTGTAATATCCACACACACTTTTTTTCTTGATGTGAATAATCCAGATCATATGCTATAGAATTTTTATGTAAATCATGTAAACGATTGTTTGTTTTTATAGCTATGAGATTTTAACAATCCTATTTCCAACTCTTAATGCTTTTAAAACAGATTATACAGCAGGTTGTTTCAAATCTGTAGGTTGAGTTAACATTGTAACATTTTTTAAAGGCTTGCCTGGAGTCATACTGTTAACTTCTCTCGCTAAGATGCACACACGACGCATTTATTTTTATCTGTTTTTCCTTGTTTTGTTCCTTAAAGAGAATTAAAATCATGATAAGACTGAGCAGTCCTTCTGGCCTTGTCATTCCTCTGATCCTGTCGAAGCATTTGAAATGTAATTATAATTATTTGCTAATCCATTTATGCTTTTTTTGTTTCATTTCTCTCTTCATTTTTTCATGCTCTCAGATTTCCGCTGTGGCATCTGCGCATCTTTGGGTGACGTTCAAACAAATCGTGAGCAATTGGAAATGTGGTACATGACTAAACTGGAGTTTAGAACAGGGCTCCACAGACATGTTTTAAAAGGCTAGATTCTTTCACGTATGTTTTACAGACATCATCAAAAGTTGGAACATTTTGAATGCATTAAAAACAAAAATATGTCATCTGTTAACTCTCATCAACATTTATTCAACATTTATTTAAATTGGACTTGTGGGGCAGTGTGGTGGCTTAGTGGGTAGCACTGTCGACTCACAGCGAGAAGGTTCTGGGTTCGATCCCCGGGTGGGGTGATCTAGGTCCTTTCTCTGTGGAGTTTGCATGTTCTCCCAGTGTCCGCGTGGGTTTCCTCCGGGTACTCCGGGTTCCTCCCACAGTCCAAAGACATGATACAGGGTTGGTTGGAGACTCCAGTTCTCAGGACCTCTGTGCTCGGTGCATTAATGTACCACAACAGCGTTAACAATATTATTAGGATTTTACTCTAGATTTAGTAACCATGATAGGACGTTTTTAAATCAATAAGCCTAATTAAGCAGATAGAAGACTGCGGCTCATGTCTGCCTTTGACTTCCTGAGGGCTGGTGTTAAAGTGAAATCATAAGACAGTAGTGGGATGGTCTTACATCCAAGAAGCTTAAAATGCAAAATCTTGAATAAGCCCAATTTCTCTCAGCCAATCACATACGTTACGGCTTTTGTGTTGATCATCACAAACTGACTCACATATATCCAACCCGCCCCTCCACCCAAGTCAAAACACTGGAGGTTTATTTTGCTTTTCACAAAAAAAAATATATAGACACTTATCCACTTTAATCTGCTTAACATATTAAAGTCATTCGCATTACCCTGAAGTGCTTAAACTGATTCTCTTCCCCCACAATGCACAAGGACTCGGAACATCTCGTGGACAGTCTTTGTTTGTGAAGAGAAACCAAAGTGGTACACTTAGCAGCATACTTTGCCTAGTTTGTTTTTTCTTTTATTGTCTTTGAAGCAGCACTCACACTGTGGTTCCAGTGGTTTTCATTATAAAATCTTTATTGCTTTGTGCAAGCATTTCATAAAGTTGTGTAAAAAGTCAGGAGAGGTTGTTTAGGGATGCACCCATGTTTATTTATTGGGGTGATACGGACCTGATGCACTGTTTTAGATTATGTATGCTTAGTGTTGTATGTTCATGTTCTTATTGATCTGGGGTCTCTAGACACATGTGTCGGACCCATGTGTTAAACACGAGATCTTGGCATGTACAAAGATTCTTTTTCAACTGAAATATGCAGACAATGATTTTGGTAATAATCATTCACTATCTTTAAATCACTCGTCTGCATAGTTTTATCTGTTTTCCCCTAAACATTGAGGCTGTAGATATAAAATGGTGAGAAAGATCAGAACTCTTAAGAGCATGTGGAGATAAGCTACATTTATTAAATATACAGTACATGGACCAAAGTTGCTGGAGCACATATATTCAAAGGGTGTCCCAGTTCAACGGCACAGCCTCACAGCAAGAAGGTTCTGGGTTCTATCCCAAGGTGTAGCGGCCCGAGTCCTTTCTGTGTGGAGTCTGTACAGGTTTCTTCCAGGAGCTCCGGTTTCCTCTCACAGTTCTAAAACATGCGGTCAGGTGAATTGCCCTATAGGAACCAAAGGATGCTTAAACCATTGAATTGTAGTGCCGGTCCCTAGCCCAGATAAAAAGGGATAGTAGTGTCAGCAAGGGCACCTGGACTGAAATCAGCGTCAATTTGGTTTTATTGATCAACATCGGTGCCCAGCAATACAAATGCTGTTGACTGAATGGCCACTTCTTTTAATCTGAATGGCTGTTGTTAGCGACGAATATCACACAGGATTGGTGGCCTGTCCAGGATGTGTTAAAACCAGTGATTCTAGGGAAACCAAACCCACCAAGACCCTGACCAGGATGAGTGAAATCATTCTGTTTAAATATTTCATTTTTTTAATGATTTTATAGCACATACATGTTCAGTATGATTCTCACCCCATTTCATTGCTCAATTATCCTTAAATTCCGTCACACCGTGCCAATGCTTCATTTTCACACCGGTTGCTGTAGAACATACAAGAATTTTTTTTTCTCTCCCTCAGCACTCAGTTTTGTTCTCCTGCCAAAAAAGAAGCTTGGTTTGATGGTATAATACGTGGCTTTGTTTTGGGATTTTTTTTTTCATCTGGAGCTGCTTCGGGTCTCTCGTTGACAGCAGAGAGCAGGAGTATGACAGCAGTGCGAGAAAGGAAGATGACTCTCTGTGTGCTCAGGAATGTGGATTTCTTCCGTAAAATCCTAATTGTGCCTTGAAGGGCTGCTGGTACGGAGGGTATCTCAGCCCGACTCGACTCAACAGGATTTGCGCTCCTTCATGTGTCTGTCGAGCATCTTTCTTTCAGCTCAGGATGCGGATGTAACCCTTTCACAGTACGAGCACTCGTGTTTGCCGCCAGGCTGATCCCAGGCTCTTTGCTGCTTTTTGTAGAACGTATTAAATCTTAGCCTATAAAAACATTTTTTTTTCTAGAGAAAAACAGCAAGGGTTATTGTCCCGTAACTCGTCTTAACCGAGAAGGAGATCCCAGATGTTCCAGAGAATGCTGAGAATTCTTGGACCTCAGGCAATGGTTGAGACCTTTCGAAAGAAAGCAGCACATGAGAGAGATGAAGGAAATCTGATCGGGAGAATGGAGCGTTGGATTTATTAAAATAGATGCTCGTATAATTAAATGTATTCATGCTAAGTCGTTTGAATAGAATTACATCTAGGCGAGCAGCAAAATCATATATTAGTAAATTCATTCTCCACCCTGGTACGCACTTCCCACGATTCAGAAACACATTGGAATCCCTCGCGAAGGTCTCACCAACTCCCCCTCTCCAAGGGACATTAAACATCTTCATGTAGACACTATGACGTCCGATGGTGCCTGTGTGGCTTCGAACCCTGGGTCCGAGCAGCGTTGAGCGAGTGTAATTAACACTCCAGGGAAAGTTCTGCTCATAGTCAATATAACAACGTAAAGCGATGATCCGAAAACCTTATCCACCAAAACAATACGAGGTCTTGTTTACCCATGGAAAGAGATCGAGGGTGAGCACGGGGAGAATGACTTGTCTTCCTCGGTAGATTGTGGTTGAGGGAGATTGCGGCACGTTTATCAGGGTCGAGGGTGCCTGGAGTAGAAAGGACAGACCCAGCGAGCATCCAATCTGCACACACACTGATAACACACACCATCGTGTCGTCATGACCGCCAGACCACACAAGGATAAATATAGCCTTTTCCCACCTCCTTTATACAGCGTTCTCCTCCTTGATCCTTTTTTATCTTCAGCCTATTTATACCACTGCTGTTCCTCGTACACACGCTTCCTACGGCACTTTCTCACCTGTATGAGTCCATTCGCCCAAGGCCGTGCTCACATGGACAAGCTTAGCGTTTGGCAACAACTTGTACACATCACACGCGCAAACATGACTTTGTGTCAAATAGATGCTCTGTTCCCCGTTAAAAAGTTCACCAGGTTTGAACCTTTTAATTAATGAATGCATGTGTATTAGGTGTACAGTTATGTGTATATTTCTGTGTACTGTTATGTCTTATCAGAACAAATTCTCAGGAACATTTTACAGATGTTTCCAGAAAAGTGCCACATTTCATGGCAATCATCACTTTTTCTTTTCTTCTTTCGACTTCTCCCATTAGGGGTCGACCCAGATGGTGATTATTATTGATTTGACATATTTTTAATCCTGGATGCACTTTCTGACACTGATGACTAGGTACCCAGCAGACAATCCAGAGTCTCCAGTTAACCTGGCAGCATGCTTTTGGACTGTGAGAGGAAAACCAACATGGAGTACATGCAAACTCCACACCGAAAGGACCAGCCCACTCGGGATCGATCACTGAAAAACACATTAAAGAAAGTGAATGAGGAAATAAATAGAAGCTACAATACTGACAACAGCTGATTTAAATGGTTTAGTATTAACCTTGAGTGATAGAAAGTTACTCATAGGAATCATAGATGCAAATTTTTCATCCACACAAATTGTGGAAAAAAATAAGAGACCACTTACTTTAATGATTAATTTATTTTAGTTTATAATTTCTTTGACAAGAATGTGTAGTGTTTTTTTTGTATGAACTAGAATAAGAATTAAATTAGAATAAAACAACAATGCTCATTTTTGTGAAATACGCACTCAGAAATTATAAACTAAAATAAACTAATCATTTTAAAGTGGTCTCTTTTTTGCCATATATATATATATATATAATGTCTTTAGGTATTGCTTATTATAATTATTATTGAATGTTTTGAATTGAATTT
>JAYDZG010000002.1:21327901-21343786 GCA_034509265.1 Microcambeva bendego
GTTTACAATTTATCAAAAATGAGAATAAGAAGTATAACAGAATGAAACAACAATGCTCATTTCGGCCAAAACACAAATCTAGCAATTATTAAACCAGAAATAAATTGATCATTTTGAAGTGGTGTTTTTTCATTTACTGTATATATTTGAATGACTACCTGTATATTCTGTTAATTTTACACTACAGTAAACCCACAACATTCATGAGCACCTTGAAATCATGAAAAAACACAAATTTGGTCCTGGTAAAAAAAAAAAGCTAGTCATGCCTATCCAGCGTTGGCTGGAAAGCAGTGAACCAATCACAGTGATTTTGGAGTGGCAGCTGTCTTAACTATCCATCAGCAAGGTTGATTCAGGGGTGAAGGCAAGAGTTAAGGCTTAGAACCTGTAGCACTTAATTTACTTGTGTTTAATATTGAGAGGCACTGGAACTGTATGTTGTTGTAACATATCCGGCTCTCGATCTCCATGTTCACGCAAACAGATTGCAAAAGATTAAACCGAGTCTTCTCTGAAATAATAGCACTCAACATTTTTTTTCAGCTAAAAACACTGACATTAGAGATCTCTAATACATTATTACACCACTTACTACAGACTCATCACTGTTCCACTGACATGTACATAGATCTTTCATGCAAGTGTGTTTTCTGTGGTGTAAGTAAAGTCTGGCTGATTTTATGCTCATATTTATGTTAACAAATAGTAAATTGTTTTTAATTATTAAGCATTAAAATGCATGAAAAATTATATATTGCCACAATAAAACATTTAAAAATGTGGGGGATATTAGTGGGGAAAAATCCACAAAAGTCTGAGAGAGAATGTTGTTTATAATGGTTGAGATTCAGCCATTTTTCACCCTTCTGTAAGTTTAAAGTTACTCAGATCATGTAGTCACAATAAACTTGTGGATAGTTTAGAATAAATTAAAATAGATCTAAAGAGCTTTTGTTCATATCATGTATTTTTATTCATGTATAAAGGTTTGAAGTATCTCTGTATTACTAGGCTCAGCATGAGCGTCTCCGTCGTGCTGCTCTTCCTGTGATACAGTGTAATCTCCTCCCCGCCCAACCGTGACACTCTGTAAATAAACAGATGCATTTCAGGTGCTCAGAAAGACAGCCTCTCAATACCCTGTCAGTGTGTGGGCGGCAACATGTGGCCAGTCCACTCCCTGATTGGCCGTTTGGTCATGCTGCGCGCGTGATGAGTAGCCGTGGTTGGTCAGAGGTTTAATGAGGCTGGTGGGAGGTGAGTAATTGCTACGGTGACTTCCTCTGACCTCGCTCAAGTTATAATAACGTCTCGGGTGAATGTGTGGAATTAGGTGTCCTGGAATACTCTTGGGCTTCAGGTGCCACACAAACGAACACTTCCTCTCTCGCTCATGCCCCTTATTTAGACGACGGCTGTGTAATTCCTTTTTTTAGAAATTAAATTACAACTAAGATTTGACTTGTTCCACCTTCGTGTAAGCTAATGTAATGTTAGCTGTTTATTGCATGCGCATGCCACAACTTTTTTTTTTCATTTTATATTATCTATCAGACTCCTATCAAATCTGATTTAATAAGTAAATAACAGCCTGCCACAAGCCATATTTTTTATTTATTTATTTACAGACCAAACCCCCCAAACTACTGCTGTGTGTGTGTGTGTGTACCAAAAATGATCTAAAATCAGATTTCCAACCAAAATGCCAATCTCTAGCTGGACATTGGCCCTTAACCCTCCTTCCAACCACACAAAGTATGCACACACTTGACCAGCCGATAGCTCCGCTGAGTGTTCGTACCCAGGTTTTCAGTGGTAAAGACATAGGTAATTACTGCTGCAACACCTGTGTACCCTTATTAGTGTTTTTGTTCATATTATAAGTAGTATGTCCTGAAAATTGAGAAATTTTCTGAGTGTATACATTGTGGCAGAATGAAATAAACACTAGCACACCAGAGCTGGGATTGCAAATATGGATGAATCGAGTCTCAGCTCTGCCATCCGGCTGGGTACAGATGGGAAAAAGTGAAAAATTAAAAACAATAAAAACATGAAAAACTTAAAATAATAATAAAAAATAAGTGAAAGGAAATGAAAGATCACGACCATTTGAAGAAAAGGAAGCATAATTTAATTTCCTTATGCACTTGTGCTCATCTTAGCTTTTAAATATGACCTCAGTAGAAACTTTTGTGGTTAAAAATCTTGTAGGTGGTGACTAGGTGCCACTGACACCACAACCATGGCCCTCCCCAAATGAAGTCATCTTTAACCTTTAGAGTCAGGGCGGACACCTTTCTGCCCCACTCTAGTGATTTCAGCGGGTGTTTACTACACTCAAAGAACATGGACAAGATCAAAACTCCTGACATCTCTGAAGTGTGTGCTGAGAGAGAGAAAATGTTTTATAGATATACTTTAGCACTTGAAGTCTCTTGAAATAATGCCGGTGGTGAAGTAGAATTCAACAAAGATCCAGAGTGGCATTACAGAAGCATCCAAACTCGAATAGCTGGCCTTGTGTTTTAATTAGTGGCAATTAGATTGTTCTGAACACATGGGTTGCAATGAAAAATTCAGATTGTTGATTACTTAGACCGCGATGGACTGGTACCCCGTTCAGAGTGTGCCTTGCGTTTGTTGGAAGAGCTGGGATCGCCTCCAGCACCCCTACCCGACCCTAATTAGGACAAGTCGTTAAAGAAAATGAACTGAACTGATAACTTAGAATCAGTTTATTGTTCTTTGTTTGAATGTGTAAAATATTTTTCATGTTTGGCCATATTGATCTCACAAATCAAAGTGCTGATTATGCAAGCTGTTCAAAAAGTTTAGGACTTAAAAAAGCTCACCCCCACTTCATAGTACATCCACTTTTTTAAAGTGCTCTTCAGATTAATTTGTCCGTCTGGAGGTTTTTTTGACAATATGCTTTCATTTTTGCTGTCACTTTTGACCATGTAAGTACAGAAGATATTATTCTTTCAGTCATGAGGAAGTAAAACATTGCATCATAGTGAACATTTCCACTTACGCGGTCTAATAGCAAATATAAATAAAATCTGACTTTTACGATGTTGGGGTTTTCTTTTGAACATGTAAGAATAGTTCTAAGAGAACTAATTCAATAATGCTGAGTCATTGCTCAGAATAGATGACGGTGTAGGAGGAAACTTTACTAGCTGTAATGCTGAGAGTGAGCAACTAGCACGGCTTCTTTTTAAAGACATGGTTATCAGTTCTGTTTGTTTTTTTTTTTTACCAAACTCATACGTGGCCAATAAAACAACAGTTCTCGTGTTTACATTTCCATTTTGAATTTCTTTCCTGTGCAAATTTGTTCTGGTTATTTTGCAGTCGAGTTTGGTGAATCACTGTTCATGCTCCTAATAAAACCCTTTTTTGCTCATACAGGGGCCTCTGTGTATGCCAATCAGGGTCCTTACATTGTGTAACTGGGTGTAGGAAACACCCACTGAAATCAAACTGAAAATTCTTCCCGGTTCTTTTACGGCAGAAAGGTGATCGCCCTGAATCTGGATGTTAAAGATGACTTCATTTGGGGAGGCCCATGGTTGTGGTATCAGTGGTCACCACCTACAAGATCAGCAAGGCTGAGATTCGAACCCAGGAGTTCAGAAACCTTTTTTAGAGTTCAGATTTTTTTTTCAATTTCCTTTGTAGGGTTGCTGCTGGTCTGGTTTGACAGTTACAGTAAACAGTCTGAGCAATCGAGGGTTAAGGGCTCACTCCTAGCAGCAGCGACCTGGCCGTGGTGGGGCTTGAACCAGTGAGCTTCTGATTACTAGTCCAAAACAACTTTGGAGAGGTAGCTGAAGCTTTATGTTCCTGTGTGGGAACATTCATGGTTCATGGGGGGAACCAGCAGCTACGACCCTGACCGCCGTTACGGCATTCAAATAATGCTAACCTGCAATATTTAAATATTCCCTTAAGAGTCGCTCAATTGTTAATGTAGTTATTGTTATTTACCGTATTTATTGTACCATAAAAAAAACCTCACTAGATGCGTGTTCATCACTCCACCATGTCCACCGCGTCATTAACTTAGTTTGGCAGCTCTTGTGCAGATGGACTCCGTTTCTCACTTTGCTGCCAACTCACCACTCTCCGTCAGCTGCCAGTCAGAGCTACCACTCAAGGTTTTCTAGCACACGGTGCGAATCAGAAAGCCCACTCCAAAGGTTTACTATGTTGCTGCTGGTGGCATGTTTTCCCTCAGTAACAATGATCACTTCATGCTCTCCACCTCGGCCCTTCTACCTCTGTTCGTTTCCATGCAACCGTTTTCAGATCAGACACTCCGCAGAACTCTGAGGTGCTGCCGTGTGTTTCCAGTATTGTCATTTATACGTTCTGTTTACACATTTCTATTACTTATTATACAAATGTGTAGGGATGTAACGAGACACTACCCACAATGCCAAACCATTCGTGATACGATTTTTTCCCCATGTTTTTTAACAAAATAAAATTGTCTAAGGAATAAATCCCTTTTTATTTATAAAATAGGAACAATTATTTTTTTTAATTAACCCAATTTGGCAACATGGTGAATAGTGGTAACGCTCTCTGCGGTTTATAGTGAATATCATTCAATTAAATTAAACATGAATACCAATTTCAATCATGCCAAGATTTGTTATTTTTTATCTCTCCTAGTTGTAATTTAGTTATCATGAAGGTGTTTCAAATCCTTGGTGAACTTTGTGAAACTTGTGCAATTTTTGTGCATTTTTAATGGAATCCAGGCCACACAAGAAAGAAAAGTTATTTTCTTCAAAAGTTTATTTGGTGTGTTGCTCACCACAAGTCTTGGCTTGAGCAGAGTGGTAAAGTGAAATCAAATATGAGACGAATCTGCATTTGAGTGCAACAGCCATCAGATCCACACAGCTTCACACCATCAGCTGGACCTTCCTCACTGTTTCACTTTTAAACGTCTGTTAGGGCGTGTTTACATGAGATTTTTTTTTTGCCTCACGATCCACTTATCACTGCCAGTGCAAATAGTGTTTAAATTATTATCACTATAACTAGCAATTCCTTTTTAGTCTTTATGAACAAAAGTATGTAGGTCTATAAATGAGGGTACTGCTTTTTCAGCCATACCCAAATCTGAAAAGTATATAAAATGTTTTCCTTCTTTTTTTTTTCTTCATTATTTCCTGCTCACCCCTGGAACACACGTTTCTTCAGTGTCCACACCGTGTGCACTCCCTCCTTCATCGAAATCAAGAATTGATAATGAAGTTGTTAATTCCAGTGGAGCAGATGGTGATGAAAAGAGGAAGCTTCAGGAGCCGCGCCGGCCTCCCGTTTAGCACCCGACGTGCCTGACCTGCTCCGGCTCCCAATTCCCACCTGCTCTCGCTTCCCAGCGCTTCAATCATGGAGCATTACCAAAAAAACACTCCCTAAACAGCTTGTTCTGCCTTTTTCCTAACTTTTCCTCCAGATTGTCGCCCCCCGCCCCTCTGAATACCCTCTCTTTATCTCTCTCTTCGTCCTGCTCTCTCTGCTCTCTCACTCTGAATGCAGATGTTCAGGTTTTGTGTTGACACTAATGAAGGGAATCATTACATTCAATACGTCAATAAACTGATAGTTTACAAAAAACGATTCTGTCTAATAGTCATGCACAGCATTAACGGATTGTAGCGCAGCAAAGGATATCATGGTCTTCTAACATGAAGCTTTTTACTTTTTAGAACTGGGCTTCATTTCATAGGCCTCATTTTTCTAAAATTGCTTTTAAGAAAGGAGCCACATTTCACTACAGCTATTCAATTACAGTTATAAATTGAAAGTAGAAACACAATATTAGGAAGGTGGTCATAATGAAGGAGGCCATAAGTCTCTGTGGACCTCGTTTTGTCCAAGAAAGTACCATCTTTCCACAAACTGTTGCCGCAAAGCTTAGAGCAAGTACATACATAAACCACATCCTTTACAGACTAGACATTCAAAAATGTCTCTCCTACTGCACTCACAACCCACAGAGCGAGACTCCTAGATTATTAGGACATACGGAGGAACTGGATGTCTGTGGAGCAACTTACCAAGCCAGCAGCACACCTGGTGATAAAGTTTTTCATGTTAAATCGAGTTCTTTGTTACTCTACTTACCCCTCGCTTAGTAGCTCATTGGGCAGTTGTAGCCTAGCGGGTATGGCACTGGAAAAGTAATCGCCTCACCACTGTCAGGTTGTCACCTTGAGCGAGGCCTTCAACCTTTAATTGCTCACACAATATGCTGTCATGGTACTGTAAATTGCTTTTGGTACAAAGCTCTGCTAAATTCTAAAAATGTCAGTATATGACTTCCAGACAACACAACTTAAATTTGTATTTTATTTATCTCACCGCCACTGATGTGTGGACAGATCCCTCGTCCATCCACATTCCTGGTGAAAAAGGGCGTGAAAGTGTCTGACTTCCTCTGTTGGGCTCAGAGCGTTAATCACTAATCACTAGCAGACCGAAAATGAAAGTTGGGATTCTCTCAGGTCGAATGAGGAGGCTGGATGTATGTCATACGACACACACACACATCTCAGGGAGAATGGAATGTGTGTTCAGTTACAACAATCAAACGCAGACACTAACAGACAGTGGATGTATTATATCTGATATTCCAGCAGCTGTTTAAGTGTGTTAGGGCTTGGCAGGATGATTATACACACCGGTCAGCAGTAATATTAAAACAACCCACCTAATTCACTGTCCAGCTCTGACCTGCCAAAACCGGAACTTAACAAGAGTCCTGTGGTTTGGGGTATGGGACATTACCAGCAGCTTCTTTGTGTCGTGACGTGAATCGTCCTATAGGTGATTTTGGTCAACCTTGTTTCATTGCTCCCATTGGACAGTTCTGCTGTCAGCATGACCATTCTAGGTGTCATTGGTGAACAGACCTATGAGTGTAATTCTTTTGACTGGGGAATTGGCACACCGCCCTCCCTGTTTATCTGGGCACTACGATGCACTAGTTCTTGCATCCTAGTGGCTAGGTACTTACAGGACAATTCGGTGTCTAGTTTTTGGACTGTGGAAGGAAACCGGAGCACCCGGAGAACATGCAAACTTCCCCAGAAAGAACCTGGGTATTGAACTCAGGACCTTCTTGGCCTACATCTATGTAGCACAATACACAAAGTGTCTTGCTTTGAGACTTCATTAGCTGTATAACTACTTGTGTATATATCTTTATTTATAACTGCTAAACTGTCTTGCCAGCCCTATAGTAAGATCGAGCTTGTTTTGCCAGTCCAATGATAGGATTATGGTTTTGTTACTTGAAGCGCCGTGATATTCTACAAAACGATGCTTTTCTGTCTCTCTTTCTCTCTGTGTGTGTGTACTCAGCTGAAGAAGCTGTTAAGCTCTGTAAGCGACTTCTGGCCTCCTCTGTAAGGTCACTGACACGGTGAATAACTGTAGGAGTTTGTTATGCCAAGCCCTTACTGAGTTCTGGATAGTGTTGGGGTTTTTTTTTTAATCAAGGTGCTGTTTACACTGATTGCAGCCTTTCAGTCTGTTGCAGTCTATTGAATAATGTGTACGTGTGTAGGCGGGTGTCTGTGTGTGTGTGTGTGTGTGTGTGTGCATTATTGTGGTGTGTATGCGTCAGTCAGAGCACGGTTGTCTTTGTATTTAAAGAATCTGAAGTTTTCACTTCATTTGGTAGGTGTTATTAGGGCCCCAGATCCTGCCTGTAGTGTATAATTTCTCTCAGCAGCATGTTTCCCCCCGTGACAGACGCTTTTCTTAAGGAAGGCCGGACCCACGTCCATATTTACTGACGGCCCAGTCACATGACATTTTTGTCAGTGAAGAATTTAAGTCATCATTTTTTTTTTCAGTTTAAAGGAGGACTTTGTCACGTACTTCCCTTGCAGACTTTTGTAGTTAAACTTTGATGAACGGGTGACGCGTTTACACCCTTCAAACCCAGTTTCAAAAAAAGTTTTTACTAGATGATAAATTCAGCCTTTATTTTGAATTTTCTTTTCTTTTATCATGGCTTTTATAGTTTATTGTGGTACATTCAATCCAAGTGCTCTGAATCTTACAATAACATACAACATATTGGCATTCACATGCCGCAGGAAGCATTAGGCTAGCACATCAGTGCTGAGATTCTGAGACTGGTAACCTCGACTCGGCTACCAGTCACTGGTAGCGGGCATCTAGTGGTCAAAATTGACCACAGAGTGCCGGGTGGGGAAAAAATCTGGACTTTAAACCCTGATTAGCAGACTGAGCCACCTGAGCAGAAGTAAATGAGCCTTATGCAAAAAATAAGAGGCTGAAGGAGTCTGCACATGTCGGATGTGGAATATAGCAGGCAAACATACCTTTCTTGAAAAGCAATCAGGATCTCCAGCTGTGGAAATGTAATTGGCTACACTAACTCAGAAAAAAAAGAAAGAAAATGCATAAATAAAAAGCTTGAAAAAAGTTAATAATACTTAATATATTAATTACCACATTAATATTAAATATTATAAAAAAAAAGTATAACAAGCTTATAAAATACTTCTTCTAACTAGAATACAGAGGTACATCGTTAAGTTTCAATGCCTTAGATTCCCATATTTAAACATTCAGACCTTGTGATGTCAAACTATCGCAACATTTTCCCCCAATCTTAATTCATAGTGCCTCTTGGACCACCCCTAAACATTCCCTAAAACCTCCAGGCTAGCAGCATCTTCCTCCAACATGCATACAGTCACCAGTTCAGCCCCCACGTTATACAGGACAGCTGGGGTTTAGTGCTTAAGGTAATCACTGCAAGGTTGCTACTGTTCGATCTTTGAGCTCCGATCTAAGATCCGTAACCCTCATCAATCCCGAATATGTTCTAACCAAAACTTTCCTCCATGGGCCAACAGTTTCAAAAAAGCTCAGTGCTCATCCAGATCTGGAGTTCCTATGAGATCTAACCTTTAAAACCTTGGCAGAAAGACCACTGTTCCATTTAACTGTTTTCTGAGATCTGTACAGTGTTCCTGTTGTATTATGCACAGTGATCTTTTTAAGATTACACCTTTAAAACCTTGGCAGATAGACCAGTATACATAACACTCCTTGCTGAGATATGTAAAGACATTGATATTGGGCACAATTGCTGTGTGTGAGATCTACTCTTCCATAACACTGCTATGCAGATGTTCTTGATGTAATATTCTACAGTTTTTGGTTTGTGTGTGTGAGGTTTGGATTTTTGTAGATTTATAATATCTAACAAGCTAAAAGCAAAAAAAAAAAAATCATGGATCCATTGATGTCTCGAAGAAAGTGTTTTTAATGACTATCAGTCTCTTGGTTACACTTATTTTCCCAAAAAAGCGCCTAGCGTGACAGCAGCTTGGCGGCTTTTGTTTAAAAATAAATAAATAAACACTATTCAGAATAATAGATCGTTTTTATTGACAAAATGTTTTCCCCTCCGATTAGTACAAGCCCCCCTCCTTTCTCTTTGCCGAAGGAACATCTGTGTGCATACGGACGACAGCTAGAAGATCCCGCTCGAGCCCAGCTAATTACGAGCGCCGCTGCCCTCTCTGTCAGCAACGGTGCTGCTCACTCTTCCACTAAGGGGCTAACACACAGCCCGCCAGATTTCCAGACATATGCAAAGACGTCGTTGTTGTTTCGTTTATGGAAAAAAAAGACACGCGACGGCGCCGAGCGCTACTAACCTCCAGAGCCACCTGTATCTCATCGAGGGGGTGGGCGCTGCACACGTCTGTTCCTTTAACTCATCTCTTTTTTTTCCTCAGTCTGATGCATTGGAATTCGAATTTGAGGAGACCTGGAGACACACGTGAGGTGGTGCAGAGTGTCCGTCACTCTCCCGACACATATGTTTAGTGGAGGCCTAATTAGGATTCATGGCAAGCTGAGACTTTATTTAAAGGAAAAGTTTGGTGTGAAACCTCATTTAGACAACTTACTCGGAAATAATCACCAAAAGTCTCATCAGAGTTCTTTTCTAATATGCTTCTATCATTGAGGCAGCAGTTTGGGTAACGCCGGTTCCTATTTATTTTCCATGAAGACATCATTATCTGCATTATGTGCATCTGGCAAAGTTTTTACACCAGATGCCTTTCCTGTCGTGACCGTCCTATTTATCCTGTCTTGGGACCGGCACTACAATTTTTTGTGCATCCTTGTGGCTAGTGGGGCTTCAGTGGCCTCCGAGGTCCTCTAAATACCACTGAGATAAATTGCAATGTCAATTTTGAACCATACCTTATTCTCACCAGATCCTGACCCTACACATGTTTTGCATGTACTGACAGAGAGTCCCACAGGCACAGTACACAAATTCTTCACAATTCTCTATTAAGTATTATTAATTAAATAAAGTCCAGGAGCAGCTGAAAGAAGAGAAAACAATAAATTAAACAGAATGTCGAACAAATCTGAACGCAGGTGTTGGATCACTTTACCACAGTTGTCCCTTCTGTGTGGAGCGGCAGTTTTGGAGATGTTCTGACCCAGTCGTAGAGATGTCCGGGTACTCCTGTTTCCTCTCACAGTCCAAAGACATGATACCAGGTAGATTGGACACGCTGAATTGTTCTGTAGGTACCTGCGATGGACTGGCGCCCCATCCAGGGTTTTGCCGTGTGCCTTGCGCCCGTTGGGGAGCTGGGATGGGCTCCGGCACCCCGACCCGACCCTGATTGGGATAAGGGGTTAAAGATAATGAACTGAACTGAACTAACAGGTTCTGTGATGAAGAGTTAATCAGTATTCACTTCACCTGTTAGTGCTCATAATGTTATGCCTGGTCGCAGTAATCTGAGATACTTAGGTGTGCTTGAGTAGATTCATCATGAGTCCCAGATCAGAAAGGTATCATTCTGCGTACTTGAAATAATGAAGACGCTTCCATAAATGAAAAGTTATTGGATGTTGTTGGGTGTGCATTTCCCATTTGCAAGAGCGTATGCACATTCCCTAAATTATGAATGAATTGAACCTGCAGTAGATCTATCCTTGTGTAAGAACACGCACTTCCACTTGCACACACTATCAGTGTGTGCAGCCTGAAGTAAGGGTCATCATATATAACAATGAGCCTTTAACAAGACCATCTGGAGGTGAGGGGGGGGGGGGCTGCTTTTCATTCCAGTTCATTGACCTGACACACCTTCCTTATGCACACCCACACACACACACACACATACACACACAGTCCGGGGTCAAGTGTGCTCATACAGAATGGGTTTCAACTGAACTGAGTCTGCAAATAGTAATCTTTTCATTTTTACCTGCATGTGCATGATAACATATAGGGGGGAAGGGGGGAAGACATATTTTTTGTGGTTATGTGGGTGCTGGGCAAGATGAGCTCTGCATCTGATACAACAGCTCATGGTACAGTTGTTATGGCATTTAATTAGTGAAAACACTACTGCTTAATCATTCTCATGATCGTTATTTATTTTGTTGACCGGATAGTATGTGCATCATGTATTCTAGTAGTGTCATTTAAATTCCAGCTTTGCTTAGGGGAATGTACCAGACCCCAGACTGAAGCCTGTGCATGCAGAACCTCAGAACGGAACCCTTTTTCACCCATGCATTCTGCACAGACGCCTCTCTATCTGCAAATCAGGGTCTTTACACTGCATTTCACCCCACCCACATAGTCTGATTTTCCCACTCAGGTAGCATAGTTGGAATACTGAACACCAGTTATCTCAAATGCATCGTAGCGAGTCTCGGCTCTGCCAGCCGGCTCAGCTGAGCAGCCACATGAACAGAAATCGACCTTGCGGTTCATACATGGGCAGGAATTAGCCTGATAGCATCTCTCTCTCTCTTTCGACTGATCCAGTCATTCAGTGGTTTAATAATTTTAGTATTATTTTAGTGTAATAATTGTTTTTCAAATTCATAATAAATATAAAAGAACATATGTAATATGTGAGACATTTCAGTGGCATGAAATCAAAAGGAAATCATTGTTTAATAATTTCTCAGGTTATTGTTCTCAGGGTAGACGAGGGCCCAAAGTTACCAGACAAGTTAAAATCCAATGAGGAAAGCCGGAAAACATGCAAAAAAATCTTTCACACAGAGCAACCACAGGCTGGTTTAGGAATTGAAACCCATGCTGCTGTGCTCACCCACTCTGCCAGATGTGTCACCATGTCATTTGACAATTACAGCATTAATCACCATTATTTGGATAATTATTAGCTATATTTTCCTAATTGTTACGATGAGAGGTGCACCCTGCATGTTGCACCAAACGCCCTCTACGTCTATTGAGATCGTGTAGCCGTTTGTTTCATGCAGGACGTGTGACAAAATGCATCTAAACTGCACCATCAATCAGACATGAAATGCTTTATATAGAGAGTATATATAGCCATTTGTGTTTTGTGTACGAGTTCGTACTGTGGTTGTGTAGTGCTTGTAGGAAGGCCGCAATCTCGTGATTGCTACCACATGTTGCTCGTCTCTGTAACGTAGGCTGTTCGGTTACTGTGATCTGGTTCTCGGTTATATAATAATGATCCTCCAATCCATCTTCCATCCACGCATGGCATCCTCTTGCCTCACATAGTCTGCCAACCCTGTGCCATCACTATAACAACTGCTTTATTACAGCAAGCTCAGCTTCACAGTCACCACAGCGAGGTAAATGGGGAAGGTAATCGCAGATCACGCCACTCACCCAAACACACAATTGAAATCCAGAGAGGAAGAGAGTGGGCCTCACAAGATGATAGTGCAATTTTTCATCATTGATTATGCTAAAAGTATGCATATAGCCAAACTTAGAAACCATTTGCCTGTTGGGAATCCTGTTCCAAAAGCCATAAGCAGGCTTATATATACAGTTTGAGCAGTGAGTGTTAAGGGCCTTGCTCAAGGGCCCAACAGCGTCAACCAGCAACGGTGAGGTTTGAACCGGCATCCTTTGGATTACTAGTCCAGTACCCAAACCATTAGGCTACTTCTTGCATTATTGATTTGCAAGACCACTGGTTTGTTCATCCTAGTGGCCAGGTACATTCAGGACAATTCCATGTCAACATTTATCCTGGGCGCATGTTTTTGGACTATGGGAGTAAACCCTGCCTGAGAATCAAACCAAGGACCTTCCTTCTGTAAACCTCACTGCAGCTGAAAGTAGTCCATGATAATGTAACTTGACAGTGTTGGAACGCCACATGATTCTCAGGATATTTCATTATTTTTGTATTATCATTATAATCATATTAACCCAGCAGTTAATATGCACCAATTCTACAAACTGAGGCTGTTCCATGCACAACCTTTGTGCCCTCACAAAACACTGTGCTTCACGTCCTACTTTCCAAACCACAGACTATATAATCCAAGTGTTCATTTCCGTTTCTGTGTCTCTTTTAGCTCTTTGTTGAGATTTAGGCAAGATTATAAAAAAAAAACAAGAGAAATTTACATCTCATCAAGAAGTCAGGTCTGTCAGAAAAATTTTGAAAAAATTAACAATAAAGGAGAAAGAGCAAAGCCGAGAGATTCTCAGTAAGAGCCTGGTGTGGGTTGATGCTGCCTACCTTCTCTTGTATAAGCTGGTCATTCCTGGCGCAGATGAACAGACTTCGGAGGAGGGAGGGACGGTGCGAGTGCAGAGGAGAGAAAGGGAGGGAGGGAGAAAGGAGTGAGAGGGCCGTCGAGGAATACCATCCACTGAGGGGGCGCTTTGGAACTCTGGTCATGCTGAACAAATTGAGAGGGAGAACAGATTGTACAAGGACAGTCATTTAAGTACATGTAAAGCAGACATTCTGGTTACTGCAGGCATGACCATACAATACTGATAATAATACCACTGACTGATCTCTTCATTCTGATTAGTCACAGTTAGGGATATGATGATACATTCAACCCAAATAATTTTTTTATTTGTGATTATCTTTTATTTATCTAGTGATGAATGCACTTTTATTTCTGAAGTAGGTACAAACCATGCAAAACCATTTTTTAGAATACTCTTTTCATCACTACAGGGAAATTCATCCTCCATATTTCAACCCACTCCATGCACTGAAACACACCTCTACACACTAGTGAACACTAGGGAGCAGTGAGCACACATGCCCGGAGTGGTGGGCAGCACTAGCCACGGTGCATGAGTAGCAGTTAGAAGTTAGGTGCATTGCTCAAGGGAACTTCGGTCATGACCTGCCGGCTCTGGGAATCGAATTCGCAGCCTTCTGATTACAAGTCCAGTTCTTTAACCACCATGCCACAGCTGCCTCTAATTTAATTAAAGCCCAATTTGGCTGGAAAAAAAGACATCAACTAGGTGAGGTGGATAGTGCCAGTGTCTCTACTGTTTAAAGTGAAAAGTGATTCATTTAGTTTGAGTCGTCCCATTTTAGAAAGACTGTGTTGTGGTGAATCGTTACACCCCTAGTCGCAGTTTTGACAGATTTTAATGTACAGATGGGCACAGAATTGGATGAAAAATGATAAAGTCTTCTCCTAAACCGCAGCTCTGCAGTAGGATCTAATAAAAGAGGTCCAAGAAAGGATCAAGGGTAATAGGTTCATGGGCGAGCAAGGCTCATTCATGCACATAAGGAGCGAAGGCTGGACCATGTGGTCCCATCCAACATATTAGCCAGGGTTATGTCTGATAGGTGTATAGTAAGACAACTAAATGCCTAATCAGATGGAGGTTTCACATCTGTGTTAGTCTTACAGTGCTAGGTGGGCTCTGCGTCACATGCTCCTCTGAGTCAGAGGAGTAGCAGAACCCGCGGCAAACTCCCAACCTGCTGGCGTCGTAGAAATCAGCCACTACTAGCATACGCATCCACAGCCAGTCTGTTCAAGGCTTAGTCACCACCCTTGGACTTATCACCAGACCTGCTTCACACACGCCACAACGTCTGGATCAAAGCTCGACTCAGATGAGCACAGATGTCGCGTTAAAGATGCCGCTTGAATCGGGACACTTTTAACCCAAATATGATGAGCCCGGCTCACAGCAACATATTGACTTTGGAACAGTAATTGGCTGTGTTTAACACCAGACGCGCTTCAGGCGGTCCGGTTCAGCAGCCCATGCATTCAGTACAGAGGTGGGCGACATCAAACATTTGTCGATTTACTGTGGTGGTTGAGACGGCAACTGGAAACGAAAATAAATAAAATCTTTAGAATCCACAAATCTTAGAACCTTTTTAATGTGGCCGGTCCGTCAAAGTCTTTTGGCTTCAAACTTACAAAACCTTCTGGAGGCTAGAACTATTGAAGTCATTAAATGAATACTTCTGGAATATCTGGACTGGGTCACCTGGTCTTTCATTTGCCACTGGCTCACAAACCTTCAAGCCAAGCTAAGCATCAGGCTGACATGTTATTGTTAACCCACTAATAGATTTTACCGTTAAAGTCCTGAGTTTATAAACAGTAGAAAGGTACTCAAAGGTCAACTGTCAAATATTTTTTATACAAGAGTTTATCATGGGTTTTGTTAAGATTTTAAACCATCTACATCAGTTCTACAACAGGTGGAGGGTGGGGAATACCCACCTTATACTGAAACGACCTTAGTTCTGATGGTCACATGTACACTGTCGAGTCACATCATTATGCCCACCAGCTAATATCCTGAGGAACTGCTAGATGGGCTGACTACAGGGCATCCCCACACCGTTGGAGTGAAGGAGGATCCACAAAGCGAACACGACCATCCAGGTGGTCCCACAGATTACTCAATCGAGACTACTATATTTTAACTAAAATATCCTCCAGTCCACCCAAGAAGGACGGGCCCCTGCTGAGTCTGGTTTCCTCCAAGGTTTCTTCCTGTATTTTCAGGGAGTT
>JAYDZG010000002.1:21364699-21375053 GCA_034509265.1 Microcambeva bendego
TGACAGAGAAAATTGTTTGTATTATATACAGCAATGATTTATGTCGATTATGGATGTATTCTGTTAACACTACAGTCATTTGTAAAGCTCAAAACACGGTGAAGCAGTCACAAAAAATCAGCAATATTTACTTTTGATTTTATTAGTTTTGTTTAAAACAGTCAGGGCTTAAAATGCAGTCAGGATTGTAAATCTGTTTTCCAGGGTCACAGTATTGTGGACTTGGGGTTAAAATGTCGACAAAGCAGAATGCGTAATTGGCCAGGACACCTGATAAGTAACTGTACCAAACTGCTGTTTAAAAAAAGTTAAAATGGTATGAGAGATTCATGAGATACATTTTTATAACAAGTTGCACCTGTTACCAAGAGTTTTCACCATGCCAAAGGTTACCTGATGAACTGATGAGGCGTTTTGTAGTTATTAAAATAACTGAAGCATGATACACATAATGAGAAACTGTGATGCTGAATTACTGCTTTCCAAAAACTTTATTAGAACCACATTTACTGGCTGTTTAATACATCCCTGCATTGATCTGCAGTTATTGCTAACAAGCCTTTTAACTGCTGGTATTAAGACAACGAATAATCTAAGATTTTGCCTAGCTGCATGTACAATTTTGCCCTGGGCGTCTGATTAGCGCTATCCTATTGTGTGTACTTGCAGAAAAATGTTGTTTATACAGCTCATTTTATAATTTAGCTGAGTTCAGATTGATTCTATTCGATTTTAAACAACAGAAGTTAAAAGATTAACTATTCTTTCTAGCATTTTGGGACTAAATGATTAAAACATATATATTCATTGTCTGGTACTATGACTTTTTTGGGATACCAGAGTTTCACCATCATTTGATTTCCAATATAAAAAAAATAATCTCTCCAAAAAGTTAAGTATGAGCTTATTCACCACCCTACCCTGGCTTAGGACTTCATAGTGAATAATCAGAACTATAGCCAACTAAGTCAATTTTCCGCTCTAACTCATTCGCAGGAAATACATAATTTGATCATTTTTGTTAATTTCTGAACTAGAGGAAGTGATGAGTTCTGAATAAAGTACCGGACGTTATATCCATAGACCAAAGAAAGGACACATGGGTGTGGGGGTGCTGTGACAACCCAGGATCTGGGTTGCCATATTTCCAAATTAAAATGTTACATTTACTCCTAAAGGGTAAGTAATGAAATGAAGGCTTGGTCAGTGGTAGCCTAGACGAAAAAGTACTGAAATAAAAAAACAAGAGGTCATTGGTTTACGCCCCACCACTGTCACTTTTTGGCCCTTGAGCAAAGTCCTTAAACTTTGATTTGTCAAACAGACTGTCACACTGGTTATAAGCCGCTTTGCATTAGCAGTTAAGGTACTGGTCTAGGACTCAAAAGGTCACGGATTCAAGCCCCACCGCTGCCAGGTTGACACTTCTGGGCCATAGAGTGAGGCCCTTAATCCTTAATTGCTTACACAATATACTGTCACGGTACTATTAATCACTTTGGATAAGAGCACCTGCTAAATGCCTAAATTGTGCAGAATATGTAAATGGAGTCAGAGTAAAACTGAGATGTTAGAAGAGGCTGAGTAGTATAATGGTGTTTTCATTTAAACATATGAGAGGGAGCTTTTTTACTTAATTGCAGTTGATGCGATTATCATGTAGATCTTTTTTTTAGCTTGTTTACTGAACCGCGGTTGCTTTGGGGTTCCCAGGCCTTTAGTTAGAAATAAAGCTGTGGAAATGACTGTGACTGTGTAATCAGTGCTTATGGAGATTAGTGTTCGTCATGTGCATGTACTCGGTGACCACATCTCTTCTACGGCTATGACATTTATTGTTTAATTGATATGATTGGAGAGTTTGAAATCCTCGACTTGTGGGTGTGGAGTCGTCCTAATGATCATGTTCCACTTCCCGATCCTGACTTTGACACACACTCTCGTCTTTGTCCCAGTGTCCATTTATATGTCTGTGTGTGCGTGTGCATTTAGTATATCTGTTTAGACATAATGGCCATTTTCCATTTCCCCTAATGCAGAGGCCAACTCGATTTTGACTCCAGAACTGACTCTCTCCAAGCTTTGATCTTCTGCTGTTCTTACAGACACCGAGAGGTACAGCTCAGGCCTGGCGCCTAGGCTGCGGGGCTGCATGGGTCTGTGTGTGTTGTGTGTGGGATGAGTTATGTGGGTCAGTGGATGGATGGTGACAGCTGGTGGTTGTGAAAGTGATGGTAGGGAGGCACGGAGGCGGACGGTGGGCAGGAGGCAGGAGTTAAAAGTCTGCTGGTGGGGAATCCCCACTCCTCCACCTTTCCTGTCGAACGTGGTGTTAGTTTTTGTCCTGGTGCCAGGGGTTCTACAGGCACCAGCATACGGGGTGGTGGCAAAATGATTCCCTCTGTACATGCACAGTCCATACGGTACATATCTATAAGGGCGGCACGGTGAATAGCAGTGTCGCCTCACAGCTAGAAGGTCCTGGGTTTGATCCCCAGCCAGGGCAGACCGGGTCCTTTTTGTGTGGAGTTTGCATGTTCTCCCCATGTCTCTGTGGGTTTTCTCCGGCTGCAAAGACATGCAAGTGAAGTAAATAGGAGATACAAAATTGTCCATGACTGTATTTGATATAAACTTGTGTACTAATGAATCTTGAGTAATGAATAATTACTGTGTGTCTGTCATGAATGTAACAACGATTTTAAAACATGAAGTTAAAATACTAATAAACAACATATGTATAAATCTTCATTTAATTGTTTTTGGAAAGATACAGCATCCAGTTTCTTATACCTTGACAACTATGGGTCTCTAAGACAGACAGTCAAATTGCGTTATTTTTTTTTCTCCTCACAACAAGAAGATCCAGGGTTTGATCTGTGTTTTCTTCTGGGTGCTGTCAGGTTACTTGGAATTGACCTGTAATTGAAGAGGTGTGTATGCCCCTTCCAGGGTGTTACTGTGTGCCTTGAGCCCACTGAACTTGAGATAAGCAATCCTGATTGGATAAGCGATTAAGAAAGTGAGTGAAAGGGTTCATGAACACGGCAGTGACATTTACTAGCCAATATTTCCCCGGTTGCTCCATTTTGACCCAGAATAAAGAACTTTATAAAGAAGTTTTCTCCTCCTGTATCGCTCATCATCCATGGCCAGTCGATCCTGCGAGCTCAGCAGCAGGAACTGAACTGTAATTGAAGCTATTAGTAGCAGTGTCGTGTGATAATGGCAGATCTGATCCTTCTCTCCCACCCAACCATACAACCATTAATCAAAAGCACTGTGGACACACCCGGCTCTACCATGCTGCGTTGCGGTTTCCATACCCTACCAAGGGCTTGATTTTCTCTTTTAAATGGTCTAATGTTGGTGGAAGTGCGTTTTCGAAAAGAGACTCATGGTGCATCGTTACACTCCTGCTTGTCTCGGTGGCCAAGATGGTAGCAGTGTCACCTCACAGCAAGACGGTCCTGGGTTCGATCCCAAAACGGGGCAGGCCAGTCCGGGTCCGGTGTGGAGTTTGCGTGTTCTCTCCGTGTCTATGTGGGTTTCCTCTGAGGTTTTCACCCACAGTCATGTCAATTGTGTGCAATAGGCACCCTGTCCAGGGTAACACTGTGTGCCTTGTGCCCACGAAAGGCTAGAATAGGCCCAAGAAAGTGAATGAGTGAGGGTTTTATACTGTGCTATTCTATTGGCATCTTCGATGCTGAAATGTGGAGAGGTGTGCACATACTTTTGGCCATGCCGTGTTCTTCAGCAGTGGTAACGCTGTTGTTAACAGAGCACTCATGTTCTTGGATTGAAGATGCTCGTGGAAGTGAATTGGAGGTGTGTGTGTGTGTGTGGGCAGCTGAGTAGCGTGCCACGTTGGTCCTCCATGTTTTCATGAGTCATACTGTCTATATTAACATCTGAAAAAACCCTGAATGCCTTTTCTCACACACACACAAATACACACCACCTACAAAGGTTACTTCAGCACAGAGAGCGATCAGGGTCAGCTATGATTGGGAGGAGAGCAGAGCTCCAGGATCTCAGTAGGTTTCTCTGGCGTGTACTCATCATACTCTGAGCTTTAGCTTGGACGTCTCATCATATTATCGTTCAGTCAATCAACAAGCCCTGATCTGTCATGCTTTATATTTCCATTTGTGTTTACACTATCCACATTTAGCAGATACCTTTGTCCAAAGCAATTCAGGTTAAGGGCCTTGCTGACGGGCCCGATTGTGACAAGCTGGTGTAGAACTTGAACCTGTACCCTTCCGATTAATAGTCTTGTACCTTAACCTCTTTTTAACAACTGTCCCATACACAGATGAACATACACCATTCCAGCATAACATTTTGACTACCTTCCTAATATTATATTGGTCCTGATTTAACTGCCTTGGACACCTTTCTCTAAGAATCAGCATTAACTTCTGAGCTACAGTATATGTGTAGGCATCCACCGCCTTGTAAAACAATTCAGTCGATCCAAAATCCTACAGTAAAAGTTGAGAGAAAGTATCATCTAAGCGAGCATGACACTTCCTGTATTGGTGAACGACGATGAAAGGGAGGGTGAGGTGACCGAGAATAGAGGAAGAAAGCACCACATCACTCCCCACTTCCTATCTCTGCCTGTTCCATGACTCGACAGATCGGGGAAGTGGAAAGTTTGTGTCTGTGAGCCGAAATTAGCTCCAATTCGAACGGACGTGCTATTTTTAGAGCGGCAAAGAAATCTGTGTGTGATATGACACTCCTCCCGAATAAAGAAATCTACAATGACATCGTATTTGTGACGATAACGTGTCCCCGGCGTGTCGACCAAGAGGCTCAGGTTTAAGTGGAGTGAGGTCTTTCCTTAAGGTCATTGTCAATGCTGATTGTTTATGTAAACTTGTAAATGGTAAAAAAAAATCTACTGGTATTATTTGGTTATTGGATAATCGGAACAGCTGTTTCTCTCAAAGCTTTTTTCACAGTCGTGGACAATTTTGTTTCTCCAGTTCACCTCATTTGCTTGTTTTTCGACTGTTGGAGGAAACCAGAGCTCCTGCAGAAAGGACCCAGACCGTTCCATCTGGGAATTGAACCCATGACCTTCTAGCTGTGATGCAAGAGTGACGCAACTTAATTCCATTTGGGTCTAGGTCCTTTCTGAGTGTTTGTATGTTCTCCTTTTGTCTGTCCTGGTTTCATCCCACTATTGTTCATGACTGTGTTTGATATAACCTTGTGAGCTGATTCAATGCCTTTTTATAATAACAACCCTGCATGACATAGTATTGTATTAAATATTAGGCGTATCGTCTAAAGAGCAAGAGTGCTTACAGGCGGCCATGGTGAGCACCTTTAACAGCGGTCTGAGGAGGTCAGCCAAGACTCCTTCATGACAGGATGCTGTGGCTCAAATTGCAGATCATTTGCATATGCAAATGACTGTGCGCCATTGAAAGTCCTAAAATATGCATGCACACATTGGGAATGGTCAGCAATCTGTACTGTCACACAGGTTGCTTACAGTGTCTTATATACAGTGCTATACAGTGCTTATACAGTGCTTCCATTTTCTGCAACTTGCCAGTCCATTGAAGTTATACACTGCCTATTCAGATAGTTATGGGTTGACTATGACAGGTGGATGGAACGGAGGCTTAGTGTGTAGCACCGTCGCCTCACAGCAAGAAGGTCCTGGGTTCGATCACCAGATGGGGCATTCCAGGTCCTTTCTGTGCAGATTTTGCATGTTCTCCTCGTGTCAGTGTGGGTTTACTCCAGGTGCTCCGGTTTCCTCCCTCAGTCCAAAAGCATGCAAGTTAGGTGAATTGGAGATACTAAATTGTCCATGATATAAACTTGTGTACTGATGAATCTTGTCATGTTCCCAAGAGTGTAAAACATGACGTTCAAATCCCAATAAACAATCATACTAACTATGACAGGTTGTCAGTAGACAATAGACATTTATTTAAATAAATAAAAAAAGAAATTTACAAAAAAAGTTGATTTGTTACACAAGAGACCTAACAATGATTGGACTAGATCATTAAATAAACATAAACATGCCAGAACTGAATCGACCACATTTCGATGAGCTTGTCTCAGCATTATGTAATTGTTAGCTACCTGTAGGTTCGGCTGTTCATCATGCCTTAAGAATTGTTCGGACTGGTAAGGCATGAGATTCGGTAGTGCAGGATAAAAGAAGCTCGAGGAGATTCACGTCATACTGTTGAATAGCGTCAAAGCCTTTCAAGCCACCCCGCCCTGTCAACCCCTCAACTTTAGCTGTGTGTTTAGATGACGTAATCTAGGCATGGTTTAGTCCTGACACATCAATAGTGATTCACCCAAGCAGCTGGATACTTGGCTTGTGTCTTACGCTCATCTGCATTGGTTAATACTTTGACTATTTTTTTACCAAGTATGAGTAAAGTTACTAGTCTGAAAATCTTCTCCAGCCAAACGTAACTCATTTCAAATCTGTGTAAACGTTACTTGGTTACTTTACAAGTGTGAGGGGTGTGTGTGTCTATGTAATGCAGACAGGACAACTGGATATATTTAAAAGAAAATGTTGATACAGCATGTGTGATGTGTCATTTAGTGCAGACCATCCCAAAAAACATTATTAAATGACCAAACCTCCGTTGTGTACGCGCTGTGTACAGTGTTGCCAGATTGGGCAGTTTTTCATTGAATTTGTATGATATTAAAGGGGGTTTGGCTGAAACCACTGTAATCTGGCAACCCTATTAATTGCAGCAGTTTCCCAGATGCCGTTTTTAGCATTTTTTCTTTTAAATCATAAACAGATGTTATTTAAAATGTAGCAATTTACATTCTTTAAAAAGTCCACAAAATAACTACTCGATTACAGTACCTGTGAGTAAATGTAATTCATTACTTTCCCCCTCTGGTTCCAGGTCCAGTAGTTAGTCTGGTAAGTAGGTGATAATGTTTTTATTGGCTTTGAGAATAGGTTCTGAATTATTGTCTTGTCAAAAGGCAACGTTCCCTCCTAGTTTAAGCTTTTTAAGTAATGTTCTGTTCTGTTCTATGTTCTGTTCTCTACTGTGGCAAGCCATCTTCATATTATTATAATATTTCCATTATAATTTACAGAGGTACATCACAGTTACAGGTACAATCCCAAAGATTCCTCAAAGAAAAATAGGACTTTTATCGCAAATATTTAATATCAATTTTTTACATTTTTGTAAGTTTTTTTGCAAAACTTTATTTTGCTACAAATTTAGTTTCAAACTCAAGGACTGCTGACCAAATCCAGCTAGAGGTTAAAAACCAAATGAGTGTCTTCAAATATACACTAGAACCACATCTCCTACAATCAATGATGATTTTGTGACCCACAAAGTGACTACAATTTGCTTCTCGACTCAAGAAGTCAGAGAAAATATTTTTTTTAATGGTTTAGGTCCAGAAATGGTCCTGATCACTGCAGGATATGTTACTAACGGTACTTTGAGGGCAACTGTAATGCTGATATGGCTCTCAGTAAAAAGTAATTGGTTATTTAACCCATGTTTAATATTAATCTTAACTTACTTACAACTAATCTTTGTTACAGCATGATCTGAAGACACACGTGTCTTATAATATATGTGACTAGTAATATTTATTCTTCAATAGTGTTTAAATAGAGTTTCAAATTAATGAAATCCGTTAATGTTGTCAATCTGAGATTTAAACTTAGTTTGAACTTAGAATGAATACTTTTTCAAGACACTGCATCTGAAACTTGTCAGATTAAAGGTGTGTGTGTGTGTGTGTGTGTGTGTGTGTGTGTGTGTGTGTGTGTGTGTGCGCAGCCCTGGCCATAGCAGGGTCGAATAAGGATCAGTGTGTGAAGAGGCGGAACATTATCACCTCCTGTTCTTAGACCTGAAGGCCTAAAGGTCACATGACCTCATAAAGCCAGGTCTCCTAACTCCATCTCACACACTTAATCACATACTCTCATACACATTGATACACACATGGTCAAGTCTCATTCTATTGTAATTGAGAGATATCAGGCTCCAGCTAGTGCTGTTTAATTTCACCACCATTACCTGACATGGAAGCGCCCGCGCTTACGTCTAGTGAAAGGCTACATGAACAGAATTGTGCTGGTGAGATGTGCCGTAGGTTGCTATATAAAAAAAATGACCTAACTGAGGGTGAATATGACCTTTTTTCTTTTTGACTTGCACTTTCACACTCTCCCACATGCATTTGCATGCAAACATTCACAAGCCACCACACTCACACAGACACACTTGTTCATTCCAGGATGTGGCCGTGTGATGTCTTGTGCTAAGTGTATACCAACGGGATTTCCCTCTCACCGCTACTGCATTTCCTTTTGTTTTTTTACTTCTTTTTTTACTTCAGTGATTGAGAGACAAACAGTGACGATTTCCCTCCTGAACCACGCTCCCTAATAATAGCATCTTTTTTAACTCATCTATCTGGCTGACATATCACCAGGGTGACAAGCATTATCCATTTGACTCGAGGATGAATAGATAATCCAGGCAACAGGATACCGGTTATGAAAGGCCAACTTTCTCTCTGTATGTAAGAGATGTTGTGTGTTGTAAAAAATCCACCAAGGAAAGAAGGGCGCAGAATCCGATATCATCATAGCAGCCGGAGCTGTGACTGATACTTACACATTTGTACTGCCAAAAATCCCTTGTTCTCCTGTTGATACCATCGGCATCGCAACAGCATGTGTGTTTAATTTAGAATCCAAATACAAGAAATGTCTTTATTTAAAAATTGATGTAGCAAACAGTTATCCAGAGTGACTTAAAGAAGTGCTTCCATAGTAAACATTACCATACTCCAGTTTAAGTAAACAACAATTAAAATACATGAAAATCCAGTTTTTTTAATCAATAAGTAGGTGAGTTAGTAAGTACAGGTCATCTAAAGTGCTTGGTAAATAGTTTTAGTAGTGTAAAAAGACAGTAAAAGTCAAGGAAATTTGTTTCAACATTTGGGTGCGAGTACAGAGAAGAGCCTAGATGCTTGTCTTCCTTGAGTCCTTGGTGGAAATTCAAGTTGAGAAAGACTAGTGACTCGCAGGCTGTGTGGTACAGAGCGGGGTTTTATCAGATGACTGAGATACATTGGTGCTGGTCCATTTTTGACCCTGTAGGCAAGCATCAGTGTTAAAGAGCACCAAGGAAGAGAATGCGGCATTGGGTTAATGTGGGAGTGGTATAAACTAATAAAAGCCGTGTTTGTTCACCATGTGTCCAAAGACATGCAGTCAGGTCAGTTGAAGGTATTAAAATTGGGAGTAAATCAATGAATGAATTAATAAGATTTGATAAACAGATGTTTCTGAGATTTATTCAATATTGATTGAAGGAATGTATAGTTTTTACATTGATTTAATTTTTGTTTTGTTTCTGTCTTTTAAGGGAATTGGGATCCGTATGCATTTGTGAAGAAGTTTGGACTCATTGGTCCAGTGGCTTCGCTCCAGTTCCTTACCCAAAACTTTAAGGATTAAACGACCCATAGCCTTCACCTCTTAAGAAACTTCAAATCCTCATTTAAAAAATCACAAACTTTTTTTGTTTGTTTTTAATTTTTGAATAGTAAAAGATTTGTATTGCACCTACACAGATAAGCCATAATATTATGACCAGCTAACTGATGTCTGTTTTCACTTAACTTTAAAGATAAGCATAGAGTTTGCACTCCTAGTATCGTGAACTTCTGATCCGGTTCGGTCTGATTGAGTGTTTAACAGGTGATCATATGGTGATGATGACTTGGGCAGTATGTAAAACATAGTAAATATCATATGACTAAATTAACTTGCTTTTGCTTTCATCTCTTTCTTTAATAGGTAACCAGGCTGTAAAATATGACAAATTAGAATTTAAAACCACTGAGTGTGTTTAAACAAGGTCTAAGGCAGGACATAAAATATTTGTTTGCTTGCATTAATTATAAATCATTTAAAGGACGAGTAGTCTGCAGCTGGCACAAACACAAACTATTCCCACACGTATTTCATGGAACAACAGACTGTATTCATGTTTGGTGTGTGGCCACTACGGCTTTTCAATCTACTCTTCCAGTCTTGTGTAATCCACTCCTCACTTCCAGACCACCGCTGCGGTGCATCTTTGCTTCCTCCCAGACTCCTCCAGTTCATTTTAGCACCGCTTTCTCATACACCGAGATCAGCTCTGCCGATCTGGTTTGGCTCAAGGGACTTCCAGGTTTGGGTCTGTGTGAGAAAAAGCCAGACAGAGGAATAATCCAGTCTGATAACTGGGTCCAAATTGATAAACGGTGACTACTGTACTCGCAAGAGAGTGTGGAAATATTT